>MU831869.1:0-99580 GCA_029204225.1 Diphasiastrum complanatum | reverse complement strand
AAATGCTCCATGCGAGCAGTGTCATTTAGATATAGGGAGAGACCCATTGCTCACAAGGCTTGCTACCTACACGGGAGAGCATGCCCCTTCTAGCTCCTCTCTCTCTCTCTCTCTCTATATAATATATATATATATAAATATATATATTACGTTATGTACCATAACAATGCCCTTAATTATTGACATGTTTGGGTGCCACGCGTCACCATCCTCGTGGTCATGTGTCACTGTCGGGACTGTGCTTGATGGACTCACTTGTACTATGCCTATATAGCATTGGGCTTCCTAGTTCCATTCACTTATCTACCCAGGAGTTGGTGGATGGAAGGCACGTGCAGTAGCTAGGATGTATCTCCAGGCCAGGGGGGGGGAGAATATATCTAGGGAGAGTCGAGGTAGATGGCCTGGTGGTATGGGACCACCAGTTATCACCGGAGCTTGATCGGACATGATTGTGTCGATAACTCCAGTGCATGGGGTTGGGTCGGCAGTGATTCCTACGGATGGGTTGGTTATGTTGCATCGTCACTGTTGCGTTGTCATGCACGAACTGATCTCGGGTTGATTATGTCAGTAGCCTATCTCAACCCCGTAAGTTAAGTATGATGGTGAGGGTTTTGGGGCCCTCATGGGATATGAGGTCATAATTATGTTGGAGGCCTAAACTCATGATGGTGTGGATTTTTATGGGTCTATCAGTGAGTCATAGTGAATTGATGACGTGGCCCAGTTAGGCTGCAGAGGTGTCCAATGAGGTGTCACAGTGCACCGAGCTAGTGGTGCATGGGGCCTTGGAGAGTATAAGTATACCCATTGGGCTAGTGTATGCTTGATTTGGATGTTAGTAGCTTCATGCTGCTAGAGTGACTCCTCAACCTCTCGATGTAATGGTTGATCCATAGTTCTAATTTCTTAAAAACTGAAAAGAGTGAACTTTCAAGACGGATGGAAATGCATAAAAAATGGGTTTGAATAGTGAATCCATAAAATGGCAGCCCGTCTGTTGCAAGGATGGGTTGCTTGCAATCCTGCATGTACAGACAATGGCCCTGAAACCGATAAATGTAAGCCAAAGAATGGGAGGAAAAAAAGTTTTTAACCCACTGGAAGCTGTTGCTCACTAGTAGACCAAATAGCAATATTATGCCATGTGTCATTTTAAATCAAACAAGTCTAAAGACTGGTGGCATAACTCCTTGTAGAAAGCTGATTTTGAAATTTGGCATTTTAAGAAGCATCAAGTCAAGCCGTTTGCATTCATTTAAGAACCGAGTGAGAACATGAGGTAGATCTGGTAGCTCCTACATCGTCTAGGAGGATGAGAAGTGTTTGTCTCTTCACGATAAGTCAAATAACTTTAGCTGTAGCATGTACTGATGGTGCATAGTCTCCAACTCTGTGAATATGTTGTGTCGTCATCAGCATCATCAAATTCTGAAATCCTGTTGTGGTCTTCTCGTAGAAAGAAGTTATCTGGAGCGGAGAACTAGAGTGACTCTGCTGAGCTATCTGACACATATCCCATCACAATAAGAGCATCTCCCGTACCATAAGTGCAACACATTGACGATCCTCATATTCTACGAGTGATCGGTAGGGGTAGTGGACATGTCACAAAACCGATCAGAAATAACTCCCCTCCAATCTCGTAGTAGATAGGGCACCTGAAAATAAGATGCTCCTTAGATTTCACCAGTTATGATCAAAATCTCAGGTGTTGAATCAATGAAGCATAAAAGACAGCAATAGACTAAAGCCCTACAGCAATAGACAAGACAATAGGTTCTCCCACGAAGAGCCCAAGCAATACCAATCAAGAATTTGAAAAATGAGTGTACAAAATGCCCCTATAAATACCCTACCCAGTGAACCCTAAAATAGGAATTCAAAAGTAAAGGGAGGCAAAATGTGGAGGGGAAAATAGTGCGCCCTCCTACGGGCCCCCACTCCACATATAACCATAATAATAAGGGGCCCAAGGCCAGTCAATGTCATAAAAAAGGACCCAGTGCGGGTCATAAGCATATAAAAAGGCTCTGGGCCTGTACATGACTAATTATAAAATGCGTAACTAGAAATATACATAACCAACAGTAAATGTAAAGAGGCCTGCGGAATATATGCAGAGTAGCCCTGTAGGCCTGTATCCTGTAGTCCGTAACTCTCCCTGGCTATAAAGAACATTGCCCCAATGTAGGGCAAAATAAGATAAGAACCAGTGCCAGAGAAAAATACTGCATCAAGAAATCCCATCTGAGAAAGGAACATCAAGAGAAGCCGGAGCATCCCGAGAAGCAATGGTAGCTGCAAGTGAGCGGAGCCTGATCATCCAGGATAGGGGTATGATAAAACAACATCAATGGGCTCCCAAGTAGCCTCCTCAATAGGACGACCATCCCCACTGGACCAAAAACTGAACCTGCCGATGGCGACGACTATGCAATAAGCGCACCTGTGAAATAGCAGCTGGCAGGAATGGAAAAAGCTTTGGATCTGTAGGAAATGAGGAATCTCAAGAAGCATCATCCTCAATAGCAGCACGTAATAAACTGACATGAAAGATATCACAAGCCCGAGTAGCAGCAGGTAACTCAAGACGATATGTAACTGGACTGAGGCGCTCAAGAATCTGAAAAGGCCCATAATAGTGCGGCGCAAGCTTCTCAGTAGAAGCAAGACCCTGTACAAAACGATGGCGAGCAAAGCGTAACCGGAGAAAAACAGTATCTCCCTCTGCAAACTCAACATGGCGCCAATGACGATCAACAATGGTCCTGTACCACTGTTGAATATGCTGTAAATGAGTAGCAGCTCTAGTAATAATCTCTCGAGCACTCGAAAGATAAGATGAAATAGTAACAGGTGCATCATCTGGAGGAGCAGGTATACCGGGTAGAACTGGTGAGTATCCATGAGCAAGCAGGAAAGGAGAAACACCTGTGCTGGAACTAACAGAACTGATATAACTATACTCAGCCAAACATAAATGCTGATCCCAATCGCGACCAGAAGGAGAAACATAATGTCGTAAATAATCCTCCAATACCCGGTTAATAACCTCAGATTGACCATCCTTAGAAGAATGATAAGCAGTGCCCATAAGTATCCTAACATCCAAGATACGCATAAGCTCTGTCCAAAAACCTGATGTAAACTTGGTATCCCGATCAGTAAGTATAGATCGTGGGAGACCATGTAAGCGGAAAATCTCAGAAATAAATATACGACCACACTGCTCTGCTGTAATAGTACGTCTGAGTGGTATGAAATGAGCTTGTTTAGAAAACCTATCAACTACCACCAAACAAGAATCATGACCACGTTAATTACAGGGAAGACCTAAAATGAAGTCCATAGATATATCAGTCCATTGGTGGGAAGGAATAGGCCAACTTTGAAGGAGACCGCCAGGTTTTTCACGGGAATACTTGTTACGAAGGCAAAAATCACAAGTATGGAAGGCCAATAAAAATGTTCTTTCAAACGGAACAAGGACTTCTGAAAACCAAAATGGCCACCAACAGGAGAGGAATGGGCATCAAGAAGGAGCTGTGGACGTATGTCGAGAGTGTTGGGAATACATAACGAACCATAGTGAAACAAACGATGATTAACAATGGAATAAACCTGGTGAGGGTGAGAGGAAGGACGAGAGGCAGACGACATAACATCACGAAAGTCTGGACATGTGGCATAAGCCTGAGGAAGATCATCATACCAAGAGTGGGGAGACGTAACAAGACTGTAAGTAAGAGCAGGTAAACGAGACAAAGCATCAGCAGCAGCGTTACTTTTACCAGGCTTATAATGAATATCAAAATGAAAGGACTGTAAAAACTGAAGCCAACGGTACTGACGATCACTAAGATCCTTTTGTGTATACAAATAACGAAGTGACTGGTGATCAATAAAAACATCAAACGGAACACGATACAGATAATAACGCCACTTCTTTAAAGCCAAAATGATAGCAAGCAACTCTTTTTCATGAGTGGAATAGCGCTGCTCATACGAACGAAGACGACGGGATTCATATGCAATAACACACTGACGCTGACGTAATAAAGCACCTAATCCTGTGGAACTGGCATCAGTCTCAACAGCAAAACGCTGGGAAAATCTGGAAGACATAAAACAGGGGCAGTGGTAAGCTTAACCTTCAAAGTATCAAAAGTTGACTGACATGCGGGAGTCCAAGCAAACGAAGTTTCCTTTTTCAACAGAGCATGCAAAGGAGATGCAAGAGTGGCAAAATGAGCAACTGGTTTACGAAGATGGATAGCAAGACCAAGAAACATACGAACATCATGAACATCAGCAGGCAGAGGCCATGAAAGAATAGAACGGACCTTACGAGGGTCGAGACGAACAGTACCATTAGTAACAAAGAAGCCCAAAAACTTGATTTGTACAACTACAAAAGAACATTTAGAACGTTTAGCATACAGATGATGAGTAACTAACAAAACAAAAATAGAATGAACGTGCTGAACATGAAGAGAGAGAGTGGTGCTATAAATGAGGATATCGTCAAAATAAACAATGACACACTTTCCAAGCAGAGGACGAAAAATGTTATTCATGACATTCTGAAAAGTGGGCGGGCCATTGGTAACACCAAAAGGAAGGACACGAAACTCATACAGACCAAAGTGGGTACGGAAAGCTGTCTTGTGCTCATCAGGAGGATGCATACGAATCTGGTGATAACCGGAACGGAGGTCAAGTTTAGAAAAGATCTTGGCTTGGCCTAACTGGTCAAACAGGTCATCCATATGAGGGATAGGGTACTGATTACGGATAGTAAGTTTATTTAAAGCACGATAATCAATACATAGACGTTTAGTACCATTCTTCTTATCAACAAGTAAAACAGGAGCACCAAAAGCACCGTGGCTAGGAACAATAAGGCCTTGACGTAATAAATCAGACACCTGACGCTGGACTTCCTCGCGCTCAACAATAGACATACGAAAAGGAGGACGAGAAGGAGGTGATGCAGAGGAAACAAGGTCTATATGGTGGTTGACATCTCGTAAAGGTGGTAATTGAGTCGGCTCTCTAAAAACATGCTCAAATTCACGCAACAGTTCAGAAAATACCTGTGGCAAAGGTGGTGCATCCGCAATAGGCTGAACTGGCTGAACAGAAAGAATAGCCGCACAATGGGCCTTCGGGAGGCTCCGTATGAACTGCTTCCCGGAAATAAGTTGAGTCCTGCCGAGAATCAATATCAGAAAATATATGCTGAGTACTATCATGAGAGAATGTCAATGTCTGCTGCTGGAGGTCTACTGTAACCGCACCAAGGGATGCAAACCAATCAGCACCGAGGATAAGATCGTACCGTGTAAGTGGAATAATATGAAAATCTGCCTGACCAAGGAAGTCTCCAATCCGACATGAAAGCTGCTGATACATCTGCGTGCCAGGAAAAGAGTGTGCGCTGGCAACCTCAACATGCAGGGGATGAGGCGTAGTGACTGGCATAGCACGAATGCGTGTAGTAATATGACTGCTGAGAAACAAGTGAGTGCTACCTGTGTCAACAAGGGCAATAAGCTCACGACCAGTGATACGTATGCGAAGACGGATATGGCGTGGACCCGACTTACCGGCCCAAGTAGCATAAGCAAGCTGAGCATGGCATACAGCTAGATCAGGGGGATCAAGAACAGGCTCAGTGGGTGTGGCAAACTGATCAACAGGTGGGTCATCGTCAAGAATATGAAGGCATATGGCAGAATCATGACTATCATCAGGTGTGTCAGCATCATGGAAATAGACGGTAGTAGTAGTGGCAGGCTGTCGGCAATCACGGCCGATATGATCAGGACTCTTACAGTTGAAACATAAGCGCTTTTCACGGATCTCAGACATCTCAGGCTGTGAGTAGCGATGAACAAAAACTGGACGAGGAGAAAAAGGAGGACGTGGTGCAGAAGGAAGAGTGGACGAAGGTGAACTGACAGATGTGGGACTAGCAGAGGATGGAGAGGAAAACATAGGACGTGTGAAAGGACACGAAGGACAAGAAACAGAGGAAGAGATGGGAGAGTACTTGTGCTGCAGTGCGGTAGCAAGGGAGATGGCGTGAGAAAGAGTGAGTGGAAAAAAAGAAGAAACATCATACCTGAGTGCGCCTCATAGACCAGCAACGTAGCGAGAGATGAGCTCCAATGTAGAAATATCTGGGAATAGATAGGAAAGCTTTGTAAACCGTGTCGTATAAGCAGCCAAGTCACCAGTGTGAGATAAACTGCAAAAGATGTGGCGCTGTCGAATAAGCCACTGAGGATCAATCATCGCTAGGCGGAGTGTTGTTATAAACTCTGTCCAACTAGCAAGGCCAGGGTGTGAAGCCGTCTGGCGAAACATGCGCCACCAAGTAGCAGCACGGCCCTCCAAATGTAAAGCAGCCAAATGTATCCGCTGAATGTCAGTCTTAGGAAACATAAGGAAGTAGGTCTCAAGCTTAGAATACCATTCTCGAGTTCATTTCCATCGGATGACCCAGAATACACAGTAAGCTGAACCTTATCCTTAAAGTCTCGTGGCAAAGGACCAGAAGATGAAGGAGTCTCGGGTGGTGGAAATGTACGCTGTGGGGGAACAGGTGGAGATAGTGGAGAAACACTGGACTATAATGATAGTGTAGCAATCTGGGCAGAAAGAGCAGTGAACGTCTCTCGTAACTCCTGGCGTAAATCAGTGCGTTCATCACTCATGGCTTCCCTAAGATGATCTCGGAATTCATGCCGTACTTCGTCAAGGTAAGTGGAAGACGGTATGCGAGGCTCAGAAGATGTAGGGAAGTATCCATGGTCAAGGAATGCAGGAAGTGAAGAGAGTGTAAGAAAAGCTTAATATCGGAGGGAGCGGACTTTTGTCGTCACCCCAAATACGCTTTAGGTACACAAACGACACTAAGAGCAAGAAAGGAAATGACAATTGTCAAGAAAAGGTGTGGAAAGCAAGGAAAAACCAGCAAAGATACCTCTCGATAGAGCTCCTAGCGTGTGCGAAGAGCTGGCTGGAAAATGTCACCACAAGGAGAATGAAAGTGGGCACTGGACAACCTCCAATCAATGCTGAAAATATGGCTGGAAATCTGTGGAAACGTGATGAAATAGGGCGATGGAGTTATGGACTCGGATCATTACATTCGCCGCGTCCATTTACATTTATAGTTACTTTACTTTATGCATAAGCAGGCCTTGGGCCCTTTTTTATTCATTAGTGACATTCAGACTATATGCTTGGCCTTTGGCCTTATTATTCATTATTAGGCCATTTGGACATATTACTGGAGAGTGGGGGCCTTCTTGGAGGGCGCACTATTATCCCTCCCAGTTGGGCCCTAGCCACTGGAAGCTTCCTTTTAGGGCTTCCTCTTGGCTATAAGTAGGGAAACTGTGTCATTTGTCATTCAGCTGATGATATTGATCTCTCTCTTTAGCCTCCTTAATCTCTCTCTTTCCTGCTTTCTAGGGTTAAGTCTTGCTTATGTGATGCTTTCATAGCTTAATTGTAGATCAGCTGTGGCTCTATTCGTAACTTGGTATGAAAGCACTTTTCTGAGCACAATCTGGAATTTTTTCTTTGCTACCTTGCCTTGCTCCTCCATCGCTGTTCCTACAGCTCCTTTACCGTTTTGACAGCCTTGTTCCATCGCTGCTCCTTCCTGCCCAGCGTTCCCCCTGTTTTGTCCCCTCTTTTCTTTGCTGCCCAGCGCTCCTCCTCTTCCTTTCCATCGCTGTCCCTGCCTTCCGACCTATCACTTTCGTCTGATAGTTTTCCAGTTTGCAGCCATCTTCCACAGTTAGTTCCCTGACTGTCCAGCGCCCATCCTCATCCAAAAACTACCCAATTCCGACATCATTTGCTATTCCAAATAGCTAAAATTCTTCAACCTGTAAATCGCTGCCTCAGTACTCCCAACTTGTCACTTTTGCCTTTTTTTTTTCTCCAATTCCAGCCATCTTTTACAGCTTTTCAAAAGGCTGTCGCGCGCTCAATCTCCACCACATTTTCAGGAATTCTGACTCCGTTTACTCTTTCAAATTCACATTGTATCCCTGGCTGTCCAGCGCATTTTTACAGCTTCTCCATTGTTCATTGCTGTCTGTTTTTTTTCAGTTGTGATAATATTGGTTGTAATAGGCTAATTTGGGGTGACGACGAGAGTCCGCTCCCTCAAGTTTTCGTCTATTCCTTCCACTATCATTATGGCACATTCACCTACCCCGAGTGAGACTACTTAGGAAACCTTATCCGATCAGTTTCGTCGCATGGATGAGACCCTTTCTGGCCTCGTTCTTCGCTTCGATTCAGTTATGACCGGCTTTGCTACTATGCAGTCACAAATTGATTCTTTACAGCCTCATGGTCCTGGTAAAGCTCCTGTTTTTCCTACATTTGGGACTCCCCCTCCATTTGGATTTCCATCTTCTTCTGCTAGTCAGCCTGGTGGTGGACCGCTCATTCCATCTAACCCACCTCCTGGTTTCTTTCCTCGTCTCCCCCTTCCTGAGCCACACTTTGCTCGAGACTTTCGTGATAGGGTACAGCTTGCTATCTATTCCGGTTCCTCCGACGGGAACTTATTAGAGAATTGGTTTGCTAAGCTTGACACATATTTTCAGATTTACCCCAAGACTGATCCTCAGAAGATCCAGTTGGCTGCTTTACATTTAGATGGACGTGCTGCCACGTGGTGGCGAGTTTATAGAGTTGATCCTGATCGGAAAGGGCTCCATGTATGGCATACTTTTCGCCGTGACCTCCGCCATGCTATGATTGATCCTCAGTGGCTTGACCGCCAACGTGATACATTCCGTAGTCTCACTCAAACCAGTGATCTTGCTTCTTATACAGATCAGTTTATGGAGCTTTCTTATCTTTTCACAGATCTACAGCCCACTGAGCTTATTTCTCGTTACATTGCTGGGCTTCGTGGTGCTTTACGTTATGATGTTTCTTCCTTCCGTCCTACCACACTTGTCGAGGCGATGTCTCTTGCCAGTACTTTACAGCATAAGTACTCTAACACCCTTCCTTCCCGCTTCTCCCGACCCCGTCCTTCTGCTTCATCTTTTCCCGCTACGTTCACCCCTACACCGACCCCTTCTGTTCCAGCTCTCTCCATTGCCCCTTCGCCTCCTCGTCCTCCGACTCCTCGACCTGCTTTTGTCCGACGTTACACGTCTGCAGAGTTCGCTGATCTTCAGCAGAAGCGTCTTTGCTTTCGTTGTAAGAGTCCTGACCATCTTGCCCGTGATTGCCGCCAGCCTCTCCCTACTACTACTGCTGTTTTTTACCATGAGGGCACTACACCAGATGGATTTGATATCTACATTCATATTACTGATGAGCCTGACTTATCCTCTGAGCCTTCCCCTGATTTACTTCCTGCTACTTGCCATGCTCAGCTTGCCTATGCTACTTGGACAGGGCGTCCTGGTCCTCGCTCCATTCGGTTACGTGTGCGTATTACAGGTCGAGAGTATATTGCTTTAGTTGATACTGGTAGCACTCATTCTTTCATTAGCAGTTATATCACTAGTCGGATCCGTGCTTCACCTGTTCCTGCTTCACAGCCTCTCACAGTTGAGGTTGCCAGTTCTCATTCTTTTCCTAGTTCTCAGATGTTTCAGCGTTTACCATACCGCATTGGAGATTTCTCTGGACAGGCAGATCTTTACATTATCCCTATGGAGCGTTATGATTTTATCCTTGGTGCTGATTGGTTTGCATCTCTTGGAGCCGTTACACTGGACTTGACACAGCAGACATTGACATTTGTACATGATGCAGTTACACACTCACTTGTGGGCATTGATTCTCAAGGAGACTTCCAGTTGATTACTGGGAAGCAGTTTATTGGCAGCCTGCCGAAGGCTCATTGTGCTGCCTTATTATGTGTTCAGCTGGTAGTACCAGTTCCTCCAGTTTCTACACCAGCAGCTGTTCCTCAGGTGATTTCTGACTTATTACATCAGTATGCTTTTGTCTTTTCAGAACCTACGACGCTACCACCATTACGTGACGTGAACCATCATATTGATTTGCGTCCTGGTTCTGCTCCTCCCTCCCGTCCCCCTTATCGTATGTCTCGATCTGAGCGTGATGAGCTTGAGCTCCATATTACTGCCTTGTTAGATCAGGGTCTCATTGTTCCTAGTCACAGCCCTTTTGGTGCTCCTGTTCTCCTTATTAATAAGAAAGATGGTACCAAACGCCTTTGTATTGATTACCGTGCTTTAAATAAGTTGACTATTCGTAATCAGTACCCTATTCCACACATGGATGACCTCTTTGACCAGCTCGGTACCTCTAAAATCTTTTCCAAGATAGACCTTCGTTCTGGATATTACCAAATCAGGATGCACCCTTATGACGAACATAAGACTGCTTTCCGTACTCATCTTGATTTATATGAATTTTGTGTGCTTCCTTTTGGTGTTACTAATGGCCCTCCTACGTTCTAGAATGTGATGAATTACGTCTTACGTCCGCTTCTTGGTCATTGTGTCTTGGTTTATTTTGATGATATTCTTATTTTTAGTTAGTCTCTTGTTGAGCATGTTGCCCATCTTTCCTCGGTCTTTCAGTTACTTGTACACCACCAGCTATTTGCTAAATGTTCTTTTGCTGTTTCTGAGATCGAGTTTCTTGGGTTTCTTATTTGTAATGGTCACATTCGTCTGGACCCTCATAAGGTTCAGGCCATCCAGGATTGGCCTATACCTACTGATATTCATCATGTTCGTATGTTTCTTGGGTTAGCCACTCACCTTCGTCGTCCAATTCGTCATTTTGCCACTATCGCAGCTCCTCTTCATGCACTTTTGAAGAAGTCTAGTACTTTTCTGTGGACTCCTGATTGTCAGACAGCGTTTGATACTCTTCGTCGTGCTGTTGTTGATGCTGCCGTTATGTGTTTACCACAGTTTGATCAGAAGTTTCTTGTTGAGACTGATGCTAGTAATGTTGGTTTGGGTGCTTTACTTCGCCAGTCACAATGTATTATTGCTTATGAGTCGCGTTGTCTTCGCTCTTATGAGCAACGTTATTCTGTGCATGAGAAAGAGCTTCTTGCTATTATCTATGCTCTTAAGAAGTGGCGTCATTATCTGTATCGAGTCCCATTTGACATCATTACTGATCACCAGTCTTTACGTTATCTGTTTTCTCAACGTGACCTTAGTGATCGTCAATTTCGTTGGTTGCAGTTTTTACAGTCTTTTAATTTCTCCATATTGTATCGTCCTGGTCGTGCTAACACTGCTGTTGATGCATTATCTCGTCTTCCAGCTTTG
This sequence comes from Diphasiastrum complanatum, assembly GCA_029204225.1. NCBI lineage: Eukaryota > Viridiplantae > Streptophyta > Lycopodiopsida > Lycopodiales > Lycopodiaceae > Diphasiastrum > Diphasiastrum complanatum. Next base: position 88,259 of record MU831869.1, on the reverse strand, counting down.
TTAAATACACTCGTTTCTACTATTCCTCCATGGTTTGATGCCCTACCTGCAGCATACCTTACATGTTCTGATTTTCGTGATGTTTATAGTTCTGCCCCACCTGTTTCGTCCAGTCCTCATCAGGTTTACTCCATTATTGACAATCGTCTTTATCATTATGATTCTCTTTGTATCCCTAGTTCTTTGGGTATCCGTTCCCAGTTGTTGTCGGATGCTCATTCCTCTCCTGTTGGGGGTCACTTTGGTTTTCAGAAGTCTTATGCTCGTCTCAAAGACCATTTCTATTGGCCCTCTCTTCGATCTGAGCTTGCTATACTTATTCGTACTTGCCCTTTTTGTCTTCGTAATAAGTGCTCCCGTGCTAATTCTGCTGGTTTGCTCCATAGTTGGCCTATTCCTCATCGCCAATGGACTGATATATCTATGGACTTTATCCTTGGCCTTCCCCATACCCAGCGTGGTCACGATTCATGTATGGTGGTAGTTGACAGGTTCTCGAAACAGGCACATTTTATCCCAGTTCGCAGTACTATCACAGCAGAGCAGTGTGCACGTTTGTTCCTATCAGAGATTTTCCGCCTGCATGGATTTCCTCGTACTATCCTTTTTGATCGGGGATAGTAAGTTTACATCTATATTCTGGACAGAGCTTATGCGTATTTTGGATGTTCAGCTTTTATGGGTTCTGCTTATCATTCTACTTCTGATGGGCAGTCTGAGGTCCTTAACAGGATCCTTGAGGATTATTTACGCCATTTTGTTACTCCTTCAGGGAAGGATTGGGATTAGCATTTATGTTTAGCAGAGTATAGCTATAATAGCTCTGTTAGTACCAGCACAGGTGTCTCTCCATTTTTATTATCTCATGGCTATGCACCTCTTTTACCTGGCATTCCTCTTCCTCCTGAGGATACACCTGTTACACTTGCATCTTTTCTATCAGGTGCTCGAGAGCTTATTACTCGGGCCAGTTCTCATTTACAGCATGTTCAACAGCGTTATCAGACCTCAGTTGATCGTCACCGGCGCCATGTTGAGTTTCAGCTTGGAGATATGGTTTATCTATGCTTACGGTTTGCACGTCATCATTTTGTCCAGGGCCATGCTTCTACTGAGAAGCTTGCACCACGTTATTATGGGCCTTATCGCATTGTGGAGGTTCTTAATCCAGTTACATATCGCTTACAGCTTCCTGCTTCCACACGCGCCTGTGATGTATTCCATGTCAGTTTATTACGTGCTGCTATTGAGGATGACGCTCCTTGTGATGCTGAGTTTCCTACTGCTCCAGAGTTATTTCCATTTTTACTTGCTGGTGGCCTTTGGCCTTATAATTCATTATTAGGCCATTTGGACATATTACTGGAGAGTGGGGGCCTTCTTGGAGGGCGCACTATTATCCCTCCCAGTTGGGCCCTAGCCACTGGAAGCTTCCTTTTAGGGCTTCCTCTTGGCTATAAGTAGGGAAACTGTGTCATTTGTCATTCAGCTGATGATATTGATCTCTCTCTTTAGCCTCCTTAATCTCTCTCTTTCCTGCTTTCTAGGGTTAAGTCTTGCTTATGTGATGCTTTCATAGCTTAATTGTAGATCAGCTGTGGCTCTATTCGTAACTGATGAATAGCCCCCAATCAAAACTGAAATATGGCTGAAACTCTGCTGGAACAATGGCTGAAAAATGTGATGAAGTAGGGCGCTGGACAGCCTCCAATCACTGCTGAAAAGATGGCTGGGAATCCTCTCCCTGAATCAAATGGAGGATTCAAAAAAAAAAAAAAAAGAGGGAAAAGGATTTGGAACTTGTGCGCCGGAAATAATCTGCCCAAATGTTTTTTTTTTCCAGCCGCCAAATTTAGCGGAAGTACTTCCGCTAACTATCTGCTAAAGCTCCGCCAAGGAAAATGCTCTGATGGGAGTTGGTCCTCCTCCAAACTGTGCTGAATGTTGCTGAAGCAAAGAGACGAAAGCCCTCAGCAAAGAAAGAAAAATCAGCAAGGAAAATGGGCACCCAATCAGAAAATCAGATCTGAAATTCAGCAATCAGGAAAGTGCTCTGATACCAAGTTATGATCAAAATCTCAGGTTTTGAATCAATGAAGCATAAAAGACAGTAATAGACTAAAGCCCTACAAGCAATAGACAAGACAATAGGTTTTCCCACGAAGAGCCCAAGCAATACCAATGAATAATCTGAAAAATGAGTGTACAAATGCCCCTATAAATACCCTACCAATGAACCCTAAAATAGGAATTCAAAAGTAAAGGGAGGCAAAATGTGGTGCGCCCTCCTACGGGCCCCCACTCCACATATAACCATATAATAAGGGCCCAAGGCCAGTCAATGTCATAAAAAAGGACCCAGTGCGGGTCATAAGCATATAAAAAGGCTCTGGGGCCTGTACATGACTAATATAAAATGCGTAACCAGAAATATACATAACCAATTGTAAATGTAAAGAGGCCTGCGGAATATATGCAGAGTAGCCCAGTAGGCCTGTATCCTGTAGTCCGTAACTTCACCTCATTCAAAGAACGTAATTGACAAATCTGCTCTCCTCTCGGAATACCGTGGAACCATCCAGTCCCATAATCCATTCACCATTTGATGTGATGATACATAGAGTTGGCCTAATATGAACCTGAGATAGTGAGATAATTCACAAGCTGCTGTGCAGTCCTATGAGAGGACTCTCATATGTGATAGCCTAGGGCTGCACCGGCTGCACCGTCCATAGTTGTTTCACCAAGACACTGGTCTACACTATCTAATGTCACGGCCCTCTGATATGTGAGGCAGTCTCTCCAAAAAATCATCAGCTCATCTTTGTAGGCTTGCTGTTTTGCAACATCTGGTACAATCCTGTCGAGGTATTCAAACCACCCATCCTCAAGCTCATTGTCATGGAATTGCTAAGGCCTAAATTTCTTCCATAAAGGATGTAGCACATGGGCAACTGCATTTAAAGGCCTACAAAACCGGTTCCATATGTTTTCCCACTTGGTCTCTATCTCTTGAATTGTGCAAATTAAGAAATAGGTACAAACCATCAATAGTTAGCGTCAAATGAATGTTGTCAATCGACAAGGTTTTTGTAAAATGGAAACAAAAGAAATTAGAATGTGGTTATACCTCGTGATAGTAAGCCGATTGCAACGATCAAGCTGTTCATCCAGCCTATCCATAAACTCGTAGAGAAAGCTCGCAGTGTGAGCCGCAGAACAGTGTGCAGTGGCTGCAACTCAACAATGACTTGTCTTTTCTCAAAAGGTCGATGACAAGACGATAGTCTCAAATCTCTTGGATTAAGACTCAATCGATCTGCTCCACTCTGCACATAGTTGGAAACAAACATCTGCTTGAGGGTGTTGTGTACCTTTATGAGCTGCATCAAGACTATAAATATGAATGCAAAGATGAACATAAAGTTTAAACAATGCTCAATCATCGATGCATCAAAGCACGATCTAGATACGCTAAACCCTAAACCTTAAACTCAAGTTGAGCATTGAGAATGAGACGTCAAATTTCAAACCTTGTGGAGGTGGTCTTAGGATCTCCAAATATTCAAACCCTATATATATTGTGAGGACCTTTTGTTTCTTAGTGATAGACAACCTCTCCAAGAACCGTCCAATATCAAGGACCTCTTTTACCCCCGGAAGAGCTGGACAAAAACAAGACATGTATCAAGGAAGAGCAAGGAAAAGCGTCATCAAGGTCTGAGGACATTTGTGATTTTGAGAAGTAGAATTTAGATGCTAGAATTGTAAATAATAATTAGTAGTAACTAGAATTGTCATTTGTGTATCGATTGCCTACCTTCGTCCTTTACTAGGTGAGCGGGATAGTGTGATGGTTCACTTTCTTTAGGAGCCTGGAGAATATATCTGGCAATGTCCTTAATCAATAGGTCAAGGTTGTGTGTAGTGCACGGAGTCCAAAATCTTGGGGTGATTTGCCATCACCAATTCCTCCATGGTCTTGTAATTTGTGGCATTGTCACTAACGACTTGCACAACATTATGAGGCCCACATCCTTGATGGCTTGCTTGAAACCCAGCTATAACAAACTGCAATGAGCATTGACCATCAAATTCTATTTTTACCATATGGTTCTATGGTCTTACTATTATTTGTTTTTACTCATCCTTCCAAGGGCTGAAGACTGACCTTTTTTATCACTCATCATGCTAACGAGAATCCAGAATTTTCATCTCAAGAGATGCTAAGCTTACTACACATCTCTGATTTATGTGGACTATAGTTTTATCTGAATAATGCATTAATTTCTCACCAAGTCTTACAAGTACATATGTTATGCAGGTCTCACTGCCACGCCTGTTGGGGATGACATGGGATGTAAAGAATGAAAATACTATTTCTGAATCCTCTAAGGATATAGCAACTCCAAGGGCAGTCATCAGTTTGAAGGTTGTAACCTCTTGCAAAGGCTAAATACTCTGCTATAGGACTTGGTGCTTAATGAAAGAGCAATTTGCAAAATAACTTCAAGTCAAAGATTATCATGCTATTGTGCTATTTGATGCTATCCTTATTCATTGTCATGCAGTCAGTTTGACAAGTGATCCAGGTTTTGTGCACTTTGGGGCAGTTTAACACTAATTTCCTCTTAAGCTCTATGCAGCGGTTAATGTGTTTAGAAATGGTGACGTGGTAATTTTGTAATATGGCTGCAATGGCTGTGGGCTTTCAATCTTTCATGCTTTCATACTAGCAGTTTTTAATGATTGTGGTTTTACTACTGCAAATCCACTGTGGGAGAGCCATCAAACATTGTTTACGTGCTCTTTGGTGACAATTTATGTCTTTTATTATCCTTTTTGCAACTAGCATGATCAATTTCTGCTTGTGTACCTCCTGCTGCTCATTCATCTTCTAACATTGTGCTTTCCTCACAATGATCTCAAAGATAAGAGACAAGCAAACGCTTTCCTATTGTCATGATTTAATGCCCTGTGATCTGGTCTGTTAGGAACTGCTGGGATCAATTTTATCAATTTTGTTCATTTGGTAGTGTTATCTGTTTTGCAGGTGAAAGATTACAATACGAAAAACGGCAGTGAGCAGGATGTAAATTTTCAAGTTACAAGAGAACGACTAAATGTGATGTTGGAATCATTACATAATGTTAGAGATCAATTAGCAAGTATTTCATTTTGAAAAGTTTGACCTCTCTCTCTCTCTCTCTCTCTCTCTCTCTCTCTCTCTCTCCCCCCCCCCCCCCCCCTTCCTTTTATTGCTACTCTCCCCCTGATTAGGGTTTTTCCCCTATTTATCAGCTCTGAAACCTTGATTGAATTTAGGCTTCTCAGCACTTACATCTGCCTGATCTCTTAGTACCAGCTTTGCAGCCAGCTTCATAAAGAGTGAGTTCGTTTTAAGATTTTGTTATGGAACAGATGCAAAGCGCATGTACCATATTCTACAGGGTAACCTGCACCTGTGGGTCACTGCACAGTAAGGTTTTAGAAAACTCTACATGGTCATGTAGACCAATCAGCTCTAAGAAAGCCTGTTTCCTCTATCATAGGTGAATTGCAGAAATTTTATGCAGTGATTGCACAGCGATAGACTTGCTGGAGTAGCGATTGATCAATAATACGTCGTCTAAGGTAGCAATGGGCTAAAATAGTTCTATGGACCAGCAATGGATAACAGGAACAGCAATTGGGCAGCAATTGTGCATAAAACTGTCTTAGCTCATTTTTCCTACTTAGGCTTGTGTGAAAATGTTGCTGCATATGTAGAAATTTGTGCATATCGTGTAATTTTTGTTTTGAAAAATAACAATAAAAAATATAGAAAGAGATTAACACAGAAAGATGTATCTTTATTCTTTACTTCCATTGACATTCGGACAAATTCATGTTTCTTTTATGTCAATTTGAGGTGAATTTTTACCTTCAACTTGTTTACAACATTGCATAGTCCTTTTGTGTGATGTGTTTGTATGGATTTTTGGCCCTGCCTTACTGGTAGGGAATATGACACTAGCACTGTAACTGACATGTAAGATATTGCTTTTGAAATTTTTTCTTGCATAGTTTCTATATCAATTCATCTTTGTATGCTTGCTTGGCCCTTCAACAGAGTTTTCTTGCCCTTACAAACTCCTTCTGTGGAAGCTACTCTTCTTGCTAGCATTTGGCCATTATTGCATATCATTCCTGCAGTCCATCGTTTGTACTATCTGAATCAGATAATGTGTGAGAGGTGGGGCAGGGAGTTGGTTAGTGGTAACGGACCTGTAGCTGATAATTCTAGGTGGGGCAGCCAGCATCACGGTTAGCAAACTGCTATCTGTTACCACTAACATAATTTTGTTTTTTCATAATCTGTAGCGAGGCTATTTGTCATTGAAGCCTGAAACTGGATGCAGATCAATGTTGTTGTAGCAACATAGCTAGTGATGCTGAGGCAGGGTATATGACAATTGTTGTAGCTCTGCTATGGCAAAAGTCTCAAGGATCGATCCACCCAAAGCACCTGCGAATAAGAATAATCAATGTTGGAGACATTGAATCTACTCCACATTAATACTAGGGTTTTTGTTATGGAGGGAAACCAAACTCATTAATGAGTAATGGATCTACTATATATAGTTGTACACTGGTGGGAAGAGACACATTCTCTCTCTCTCTCTCTCTCTCTCTCTCTCTCTCTCTCTCTCTCTCTCTCTCTCTCTCTCTCTCTCTCTTCATGCTTATACATGAGTTCTGTTGAGTTCATCTATCCATTGTGTAATTTGTAGAGACAAATTGTCCCAAAGTAATAAAGACTTTCCCAGCTTCAAACTCCATATAGACTTTGATGACATGAAACTACCAATGACAATTATTCTTTTTGGATATTGTATGAGCATTGCTCGGGTTGCCTAACACCATGGTCATGATCTACAGTAGATCGTGGAAGAGCAGGCTAGTTAGCATTCCACAAGAGAGAAGTTTTAAGATAGGAGAGAGCCTTTTCTGGCCTAAACTGGAATTCCACGAGAAATTTACTTACGAAAGTAAGAGCTGTACGAAGAGTAACAGAGAAGAGAGGCAGTTTCATAAATTGACGGAATAGAGACGGGCCAATTTTGAGATAGAATGAGTACTTACTACAATAGGGTGGTACTTACTCCGTCTAGTGTAATTTTCTTCCATGTGTTCCACCCCCTGGATACCAATTACTCTCATCAAGACCCACAGACTTCAATATGTTCATGTCCCAAATGGTTCGTGAAGCCATTGGCAAATCAAAGCATAACAAGGTTGGAGATATAGACAACCTAAAATCCAAATTGCTATTCCATGTCGCACATAGTTTCACCTATTGTTGCCAATCTCTTCAGTTTTGTTGATATATCAAAATTGCGTATCAGTTATGGACTTGGCTCTTTACATTCGCCATGTCCAGTCGCACTTACTTTACCTTTACTTTTTATGCATAAGCAGGCCTTGGGCCCTTTATTTTATTGTTTACTGACATTTAGACTATATGGTTGGCCTTGGGCCCTATTATTCATTTATTGACATATTACCTTGGAGGGGGGCCCTTTTGGAGGGCGCACTATTTTCCCTCCCAGTTGACTATTATCCTCTGGACCCCTTTTTAGAGCTTCCTGTTGGGTATAAGTAGGGCTCCAATGTCACTTTCATTGCTCAACTTATGATATGGATCTCTCTCCTTTAGCCTCCTTAGTCTCTCCTTTTTTTACTTTCTAGGATTAAGTCTCGCTTTTATGCTACTTTCTAGATTACACGTGGATCCGTTCATAACTTGGCATCAGAGCACTTTCCTGAGCACAAATTTTTTTCTCTTCGAAGAACTCCACCCTCCATCGTTGTCCTTCACTGGCCTCTCCCTTGCTCATCTTAACCTCGATCCATGCCCTCCCTCGCTATCCCTCCTCTTGCTGCCCCCCCTTCACCTCTTGCTTTCCCTACGCTGGCCTCTCCCTACGCTGGTCTCTCCTCTTACTGTCCCTCGCTTGCTCTCCCTACGTTGGCCCCTGCCCTCGCTGTCCCTCGCTTGCTCCCCGTACGTTGGCCTCTGCTCTTGCCTACCCTCGATGTCCCTCATCCCCCTTGCTGTTTCTCCCTGACCCCCTCGCTTCTCCTTCTCTCCCTACCCTAGCTGCCCCTCTTTTACCCCCTCACTGTTCATCTCTGATCCCCCCCCCCCTCTTCTCCTTCTATCCCTACCCTTGCTGCCCCTCCTTGACCCCTCGCTGTTCCTCCTTGACTCCTCTCCTCTTCTCCTTCCCTCTTTCATGCAGACAACTTTTGCAATTCGTGGATAAAGCACACCACATCTTCTGTATTTTTTGTGATGCTCTTATTTTTTCATCTATGATTGGTTGTAGCTGTTGTGGTATTATCGGGTGCTTTCTGAAAGCTGTGCGCAAAGTTTCTTTGAGTAGGCATTCTCATCCTATTTGGTGGCAACCGATTTTCTTTACTCACATTCAGGAACAATTTCTCGGTATTTTCGATCTTGGCACTTGGACATGAGACGCCGATTTTCCTTTTCCTACTTCTATTACGAGTTTGTGTGAGAGTCACTTACATGTTTTTTTTATGGCGTATCTGTTGTGATGACTTATGTCCTCTCCTTCACTTTGTCCATTGGATTCCGTACATCTCTCGCTCTTGCTCTAGTTTCATTTCTCTTTCAGTATGTCGGAAGCTCATTCTCCGACCACGAGTGAACACCCTCAGGACGCTTTGACAGATCATATTCGTCAGGCCATGGATGTTGCTATTTCTAGCCTCTTTTCACGTTTAGATACTGTCATGACCAATTTTGCCTCATTTCAGTCCCAGATTGATGCATTACAGCCTCATGGTCCTGGCAAGGCTCCTATGATGCCTATCCTCGGGACACCGTCGTCATCCAGTTATCCTGGTGGCCACTTTGGTGGACCTCCCATTTCGGCTCCTCCACCTCCTGGATTTCACCCCTTTTCACGTCCGACAAGTCCTGAGCCACACTTTGCTCGTGATTTCCGTGACCGGATACAACTTACTACCTATTCTGGTTCCTCTGATGGGAATCTTCTAGAGAATTGGTTTGCTAAGCTTGATACTTATTCCCAGATCTATCCTAAGACTGATGTTCAGAAGATCCAGTTAGTTGCCTTACATTTAGATGGTCGGGCTGCCACTTGGTAGCGGGTTTTTCGTTTTGATCTTGATCGGGAGGGGATGCATTTCTGGCCCTCTACCTTCGCCATGCTATGATTAATCCTCAGTGGCTGAGTCGCCAGCGTGATCTCTTTCGCAATCTCACTCATACTAGCGACCTGGCTTCCTACACAGATCAGTTCATAGAGCTCTCTTACCTCTTTTCAGACTTACAGCCTGCTAAGCTCATCTCACGCTACATTGCAGGACTTCGAGGTGCATTACGCTATGATGTCGCATCTTTTCGACCCCCTACTTTTTCTGATGCTATGTCTCTTGCTAGTACTCTCCAACATAAGTACCCTGATACATCATTTCCCGTTTTTTTCGATCTCATCCCCCCTTAGTTTCTACTCCACCCCCAAGCAAAAACGTCTCTGTTTTCGTTGTAAGAGCCCAGACCACCTCGCTCGTGATTGTCGCACACTTGTTGCCACCATTCCTACTTGGTTTGATGATCTTCCTTCTGCTTACCTCACTTGTCCTGACTTTCGTGATGTTTACAGTTCTGCACCTCCTGTTTCTTCTCGTCCACACCAGGTCTACTCCATCGTCGATCACCGTCTTTATCATAATGGGTCTCTTTGTATCTCTAGCTTCCTTGTCTCTTTGTCCCCAGTTGTTGTCTGATGCTCATTCCTCCCCCATTTCTTATGTTTGTCTTAAGGATCACTTTTACTGGCCATCCATGAAGTCTGAGCTAGCCATTCTTATTCGTAACTACACTTCAGTGTGCCTGCAATAAGTACTCCCGTGCTAAGTCTGCTGGTTTGCTTCAGAGTTGGCCTATCCCTCATTGCCAGTGGATCGATATCTCTATGGACTTTATTCTCGGCCTTCCCCGTACCCAGCGTGGTCATGATTCATGTATGGTGGTGGTTGATAGGTTTTCGAAGCAGACACATTTCATATCGGTTCGTAGTACTATTACAGCTGAACAATGTGCACGCTTATTCTTGTTAGAGATCTTTCGCCTCCATGGATTTTCTCGTACTATCATTTTTAATCGGGATAGTAAGTTTACCTCTACATTTTGGATAGAGCTTATGTGCATACTGGACGTTCAGCTTTTTATGGATTTTGCTTATCACTCTACTACCGATGGACAGTTTGAGGTCCTTAATCGGATCCTTGAGGATTATCTCCGCCATTTTGTTACTCCTTTAGAGAAGGACTGGGATCAACATCTATGTTTAGCTGAGTATAGCTATAATAGCTTAGTTAGTACTAGCACTGGTGTCTCTCCCTTCTTATTATCTCATGGTTATGCACCCCTATTACTTGGGATACCTCTTCCTCCTGAGAATACACCTGTTACACTTGCATCTTTTCTATCAGGTGCTTGCGAGCTTATTTCTCAAGCCAACACACTACAACACCCAACAATGGTACCAGACTTCTGTTGATCGTCATCGACGACATGTTCAGTTTCAAGGTTGGGGATATGGTTTATCTACGCCTTCATTTTGTTCGATACCACTTTATTCAGGGCCATGCTTCCACTGAGAAGCTTGGACCACGTTAGTATGGACCTTATGGCATATTGGAGGTTTTTAGTCCTGTGACATATCTGTTGCAGCTTCCTTCTTCGACACGGTCCTGTGATATATTCTATGTCAGTTTATTACGTGTTGCTATTGAGGATGATGCTCCTCGTGATGCTGAGTTTCCTTTATTTCCCCTCCTACCTGCTGCTATTCTACAGGTTCGTCTTCATCATAGTCGGCGCTGGCGGCAGATTCAATTTTTGGTTCCGTCCTGTTGAGCAGGCCACATAGGAGCCTATGGATCTGTTCTATCATACACATTTACTTGCGGACTAGACTCGTGCTCTTGCTGCGCTTATTGACTCCTCTGTTACAGTTGCAGATACATCAAGACCTGCTGCTTGTTCCTATGCTGCCTCTTCATTTCATGGCGGGGCTTTCTTTTGTGTCAAGGAGAGTTATGGACTTGGCTCTTTACATTTGCCATGACAAGTCGCACCTACTTTACTTTTACTTTTTATGCATGACCAGGCCTTGGGCCCTCTATTTTATTGTTTATTGACATTTAGACTATATGGTTGGCCTTGAGTTCTATTATTCATTTATTTACCTTTGGAGGGGGGCCCTTTTGGAGGGCGCACTATTTATCCTTTGGACTCCTTTTTAGGGCTTCTTGTTGGGTATTAGTAGGGCTCCAGTGTCACTTTCATTGCTCAGCTTATGATATGAATCTCTCTCCTTTAGCCTCCTTAGTCTCTCCTTTTCTTGCTTTCTAGGATTAAGTTTCGCTTTTATGTTACTTTCTAGATTATTCGTGTTTCCGTTCGTAACTGTATCTCATGGTGCACTTTTGATACACACGTGCGCACGAGCGCATAGAGAGAGAGAGAGAGAGAGAGAGAGAGACACACACACACACACACACACTCTCTCTCTCTCTCTCTCACACACACACACACACACACACACACACAATATATATATATATATATATATATATATATATATATATTGTGAGTGTTCGTCGTTGACGGGCAATGGCGGCCGATGATTTGGAAGATGGCCGAATGAGGGAGAAGGTTGGATCGTCTTCTTCTAGTTGTAAGTGCCTGTCGTTGACGGAGGCCAATCTAGGTGGCGACCGATGATTTGGAAGATACATATGTATGTATACATTTGGATGTGGGATTTCGCGAAAATCCTTGAAGGCTTCGCGAAAAGCTTGATGCCTTCGCGAAATCCAAGAAAGCTTTCCAAGATTTTCTCGAAGCCTTTGTGAAAATCCCGCGAAGCCTTCGCAAAATTCCGAAGATCGGATCCCGAAACTCCCGCGAAGGTTTCACGAAATTGTCCTTCTAAAAAATTTGACACTGACCCTCGAAAACAATGCGACACGGACCCTCGAATTTCGCGAAGGACTCAGAGATTTTCGTGAAATTTTTGCAAAGCCTTCAAGGAAATTTGGTACTCTCGAAAATTTCATGAAAAAATCGCTCTCTCTCTCTCTCTAAAATTTTGCGAAAAAATCTCTCTCGAAAATTTCGCGATAAAATTCTCTCGAAAATTTTGTGAAAAACTCTCTTGAAAATTTCGCGAAAATTCTTGAATCTCGAAAATCTCGCTCTCTTGAAAATTTCGCGAAAATCTCTCTCTCTCTCTCTCTCTCTCTCTCTCTCTCTCTCTCATGAAAAATTCTCTCGGAAAATTTTGCGAAAAATCCTTGAATCTTAAAAATTTCGTTCGGTCTCTCGAAAATTTCATGAGAATATCTCTCTCTCTCTCTCTCTCTCTCTCTCAAATTTCGCGATAAAATTCTCTATCTCAAAAATTTAGCAAAAAATTCTCTCAAAAATTTCACAAAATCTCTCTCTCTCTCTCTCTCTCTCTCTCTCTCTCTCTCTCTCTCTCTCTCTCTCTCTCTCTCTCTCTCTCTCGATAATTTCGCAAAAAATTCTCTCTCAAAATTCTTGAATCTTGAAAATCTCGCTCTCTCAAGAATTTTGCGAAAAAATCTCACTCTCGAAATCCTTTGTGAAATTTGCCCTCAGAAATTTTGCGAAACGTGAAAATATTTTTTGGAGGGGGGTGCTTGGAAAAAACTCTCAAAAATTTTGTGAAAAAATCTCTCTCGAAAATTTCTCGAAAAAGATCTCTCTCAAAAATTTTGCGATAAAATCTCGCATTTTTCGACGGCCATTTCGAGAAGGCTTCATGGAAAAATGCAAAGCCTTCGCATATGGCCCTCGAAAAAATGCGAAGGCTTCAGTATATTTTCGCAAAGCCTTAACGAAATTTCGCGAAAATCTCCGAAGGCTTCGCGAAAATACTTCCAAATGCGAATATACCTCAAAAATATTTTCTGGAGGGGGAGGCCTCGAAAAACTCGCAAAATTTTTGCGAAAATCCTTGAAGGCTTCGCAAAAATACCTCGAAAATATTTTCTAGAGGGAGAGGCCTCGAAAATCTCGCAATTTTTTTAGGGCCATTTCGAGGGCCATCTCGCGCAAATCTCGCATTTTTCGAGGGCCATTTTGAGAAGGCTGCAAGGAAAAATGCGAAGCCTTCGCATTTTGAGAAGGCTTCTCGAAGCCTTCTCGAAGTGGCCCTAAAAAAATGCGAAGGCCGAATTCGCGAAGGCTTTGAGGCCCAATTCCAATAAGACTTCGTGAAAATCCCGCGAAGCCTTCTCGAAATGGCCCTCGAAATTTTGCGAAAGTGGGTGGTCGAAGGTGACAGGGAATGTGTATGTGTATGTGTGTGCGTGTGTGTTTGTGTGTTTACTTTTATTTAATTATGTGTGTGCCTGTGTGTCTCTGTGTGTGTATTCAATATTGTTCGCGACAGTCTCTCTCTCTCTCTCTCTCTCTCTCTCTCTCTCTCTCTCTCTCTCTCTCTCTATGGAGCCTAGAATAAAAGACTTTGCACGTGTTCGTAAAATCTCTGATCAACGTGTTATTTATAAGATAGATACAAATTGACAATAGTGGCACCTTCATTTAATTCTTGACCAGGGTGATAAAAGGCATACAAAGATTATATTTTGTTCACAACACTTCCGTGTACACAATATTTTGTGTACATGGAAACTCCTGTTTCATCTTGCCAACGTCCATCGTCATCTCTTATCAACACTTGTACGCCCATTGAACATTGCACCCTTGATAAGGCGACATATAGTTGTCCATGGCTAAACACTGGTCTAGGCAAATACTATCCAACGAACTCCATTGTTTGGCTCTAAGCTTTGTTTATAGTCATGGAAAGCGCTGGTCTGATGGGGAATTGCACTCGTTGAAATTCAAAAGGCAAATCTGAATTAGTGGGAACCAAAGGAATGTACGGAACGAAAACTCTTGCGCCTATTTGTGCACCACTAACAATTTCGGCCTCAATAACTTTTGCACCCATTCGTCATATGATGAGCCTCGTTCCATTACAAAGCCCTTGGCGAAATGATATGGATTGCAATAGCACGACTATCATCCCGACTTTCAATACCAACTTTTGTGGGAGACATCCACCAGGTTGCAACGTGTTTAGAAACTCAACATGATAAATATCAACATTATTACCATCAACCACACTATCAGCGCTATAATAAGTGCGTGATGTGCCAGAAAATATGTCAATCACACGCATGTTAACCTCGTCGACATGGTCATTTAATGATGTCAATATTGCTCTACTCCTCCAAAACGTAGTGTTTTTGTAGTTACCGCATATATTTGGAAAAGTGCATGCAATCAAATCATCCAAACTTTTTGATCGTATACACATTGTTTTCGGAAGAGATATTGTCTCAATTTCATGATGTAAGAATGTTGGAACTTTATCATCTCCAATTCGTAACAGGTAGTCAGCAAAATCGCTCTGTTCATCTCTTGCGCCATTGGAGAAAGACATTACTCTCATATTTATCTTCAGTCGATGCACTTCAATTTCCTTCCAAAGAGAAGAGCACTTCAATTATGCACTTACTATTTGCGCTCGATTCCCGCGATGTACCACAAGTAGTATATGGCAAAAATCTCCTCCTAGTATAGTTGGTATCCCACCAAACATGTCCTTTTTTTTGATATCCTATAGAGTCCTGTCCATGCTCTCCAATGCATGTCTATGCATCATTGGAGCTTCGTCCCACACAATTAGTCGACATGCCATTATGAGTCTTCCCAGTTCAGATTGTTTCGATATATTGCATGTTGTGTTTCATGCATGTCATTTGGAGGTATTTTGAACCTAGAGTGTGCGGTCCTACCACCCTTCATCAACAATGCTGCAATGCCAGACGATGCTACTGCTAAAGCTATCCATCTTTTCGCCCGAACATATGATAACATTATATTGTACAGAAACATTTTTCCTTCTCCAGGACCATCGATGAAGAAAATTATCACTTCGTTGCCTCTCAACGTATCCATAAACAACGCGATCAAAAATGGCTCGCTGATCACCATCCTTATGGCTTTTGTCTATTTCAACCCACTCCATAGTTTCACTCAAAAATATTTCTTCACGAAATAGGGGCGAATACTCCATGTCAATAGTAGGTAGAACAAACCTATAATTTGACAGAGATTTTTCAACTGCTTGCATATGTTGCTCCACATCACGAAGAGCTCTATCAATAAGAACTTGGCTAATGTCACCACCACCAACATCCTCAAATTCACAAACATAGTCATCGACCAAGTGCTCTTCGATGCTTCTCCAAAGCTCCAAAGGATCAGCAGGAGCACACATCAACAATGTAGTTGCAAACATAAGTCGAAATTGTGATGCAGTTCCCCATGCAACAGCTTCTTTCAAGCAATCGTGCCACTCAGTGGTATCATTAATTAGCAATCTTCTTCTGCACGTATCTTTGAATGTTGGCAGTATCTCACCATCTACATATCGCAAATCCTCAAAACTCGATGCGCCTCTGACATTTACCAAAAGAAGCCTCAAGAAAAAACGTTTACCTTTTGAAGGATGAACAAGATATATTTGTCCGATGGTCGGTGTCCTTTGGGTGTTCTTTCTACGAACCCATTGACGGGAATCCTTTCTAAACACAAAACTGTTTGGCAGGTCCTGGTAAAGCAATGCCTTTGCTTCCTCGTCGCCGCTCGCATTCAATTGAAAAAACTTGGTCAATGTGGATTCTCCTCCCCTTTCGACAACATTTTCTAAATCGTCATTGTCAGCAAAGAACATCACATTTTGACCAGGAAGATGTACACCCAAATGAACCACAACTGGTTTATGCATGCCCATCGAGTAACTAAATAGACGCCATGCAGACTCACTGGCTGAGAAGTATTTTGCATTCAAAAACTGCTCAATTTCATTGACCACATGCAAGGTATTTGCGTTCTCTTCTATGGCATGTGCAGTCATCATATCAGGCCCTTTGTAGATATTTAACACTTTTAGCGTGTATGCATATTTCAACATTGATGTGGCATTGAAAGTGCAATGTTAGCCACCTGTTGTATGGCACGACCCACCGATTATCCAAGTCCATACCACGGGTGCGAACCATGAGACCATTGTTTCGACGCCTATATGAAACATGGCCATTTACTACTATAGTTTCATCAACAAATTGTCTTGGATAATTTTTTGAACATCTACCTTCTTTCATGCATGGCGCATTAGGGAAAAACGATCCGCACGGACCATGTATCATGCACGTTTTCACGATGTCATACAATATTAGATCCACATCTTTATCAAGAATTTCTGCACATATTATGTTGTCAAAGTCATTGACTTTCACTGGTTTGCTTGCTTCATCCAATATAATCAAAATGTGTGCATGAGGTAGTCCCCTCTTCTGAAATTCCACCACATGCAACCTTCCTATAACATGCCCAAAAATGCCATTTGTTTTCAACAGACTTATCATATGTTGTAGTTTTATATTGAAAACTCTTGCAACCAAGTCCGGCCTATCTACAGGTGTTTGTTCATACATTAACTGCCTCCTTATCTCCGACCAGTTTGGATTGGCAGTCATCGTGATGAACAATTCAGGACACCCAGCGTTCTAACAACAGCCATCGCATCTTGGTAAAGCTGATGCATATGGCGTGGTGACCTTATGTACGATGATGACAAAACAACACGCTGGCCAATCTCAGACGCAACCTCTGCCCCAACAATATCAACTATACCACTTCGAATCTCACGTTGAAATTTATGTTGATTAGCGTATATGTAATTCAAATATTCCTGAGCCAGTTTTGCAAACTGATCACAAAGATACTCTTGAAATAGTTTGCCTGCTAAGTGTATTGATGAAACATGTCCCTCACGAAGTTGGAGATGTTAGCTATTAAATTCGCAAATAGTTACCCTTTTATGTCTCCTGTCGCTTGCTACATCGCAAGCATCCACATCCTCATCACCACTTTCGATAACATCATTTTTCACAATTGATGGATGCGTTGAATCAACAACATTATGCCGCTCATTTGTACCAAGATGTTGTCTCGAAAGGCGTTCTTGTACATGGGGTATGCCTACATGCCATCCATCTGTCCCAAAAGGAAACAAAAGAACAAAATGCAATGCATCATAGGAGGAGTGAAGCTGATTTATTCTTTTCAAACCATCTTGGACTAAATGGAGGATTATGTCACGATGACCATCACTTGGACAATCATCTAAGGGCATGAGTACAACTATCTCATTTGCTATTGGTGCATTGTATTGTCGATTCTCTCGATTGCTGGAGACGCTTGACAGTATACGAAGACGAATGTCAAGAGTGGGATTTGTGCGCATAATAAGACCTCTGCACTCATGAAGACACTTGCAAATGGATTGATCTCCATGATCATTTGTTGTAAGCCACTCAAAACATCGCGTCGGATGCTTGAGCCAAGAGACAACCTTCTTTCTAGCTGCAAATCATCTCCATCCAATATATATATTTGTGAGAACGCATGCTCGTCCGTAGGAAGCTAATTTTACACCCAGGGAAGCAAACGCAAGAGAATTATTATAGCTTCTTATTTTCTTTCGAAAATGCACCGCTGCATCATCGTCTAGCTCAAACAGTCTAAGCAGTTGCGAGGGTGGTGCAGGAAACAACGACAATCTAACCTTTTCCTTCATGTTGCAAAATGAGCTATTAATCTCTTGTTTCCATGAAGCTCTTCTCTTGGCTTGTCTCCTTCGGTTTAATCTTGCCCTTTTTCGGGCACTGTTTCATTCTCTGGAGTCTTGTACGATAAATTATTGCGTACACACTCCGGAGTAATATTGCTTACACCGTTTTTATCCGCCATCTAACCACACTATGTATGTAGAAAGACACAGTTACACGTTGCATGCATCCAAAACACAAACAACAAATTATTATCCATGCATCCATGATTCAATCAAAACGACTTAAACTATTTGCAAAACAATCAACTATTTATTTATGACACTCTTCATGCATATTTGTATATACATGGCGGCCCTTTAACAAAATTGTATTTCAGAATCCGAATCCTTCATACATAGAATGATTGTTGTCTACGACAAAAGTGTGGAACCTCAATCCACTACATCATAAACACACCTGTCCTCTAAGTACTGAGCAAAAATAAATATTGTCCATGTTGTGTATGTAGAAAGACAGAGTTACAACAGCTACACGCTCCATGCATCCAAAACATAAACAACAAATTATTATCAGTTTTGAGTGTCGTGACAGTTTCGAGTGTCGAGGGTCGAGTTCGCGACAATTTCCCGACAATTTCGAAGCAACATTATCGAGTGTCGCGACAGTTTCGCGACAATGTTGAATTTCGAGTGATGGAGACAATGTCGCTACAGTTTCTAGTTTCGGGACAATTTATTGTTCGCGATAGTGTCTAGTTTGCGACAGTTTCACGACGGTTTCCTTGTTTGCAACAGTTTTGAGTTTTGAGTTTCGCGACAATTGATTGTTCATGATAGTTTCGCGATAGTTTTGTGACAGTTTCTTGTTCGCTATAGTGTCTTGTTCGCGACAATTTCGAGTTTAGGGTTTCGTGATATTTTCGAGTTTCGCGACAGTTTCTTGCTTGCAACTATGTCCAGTTTCGTGACAGTTTTGAGTCTCGAGTTTCGCGACAGTTCAACTTTTGAGTGTCGAGTTGTGATGTAAGAGAGATTTGATGCTCTGATATCACTGTATACAACTGTATAAGCTTTGATACCACTGTAGGTGGATATAAGATGCTCTGATACCATTGTAGGAAAAATTCTGAGAATTCTTTCCCAGAGAACGCGAATAAAGTTTAAATAAATCAAACTAATATCAGCGTCTTCAATCGTGCATGGTTCTGGTCTATGTACTAATAGAGCAGTCTCTACTTTGATTGAATTATGCGTGCGAAAATAGGAAATATATGCATGAGTGTGATAGACAATTCTAGACAATCAGAAACAACTGTTCGCGACAGTGTCTTGTTCGCGATAGTTTACAATTCGAGTCATTGGAAAAATATGATCCTTTGGAAAAATTCGTACACACTCCGGAGTAATATTGCTTGCACTGTTTTTATCCGCCATCTAACCACACTATGTAGAAAGACACAGTTATAGGCTGCATGCATCCAAAACGACTTAAACTGTTTGCAAAACAAACAACTATCGTTTTATGGCACTCTTGATGCATATTTTCAAACTGAACCTTAGTAAACGAATTAAGGCCTTTAACAAAAAGAACAGATATCTATTGTATTTCAGAATCCAAATCCTTCATACACAAAATGATTGGTGTCTATGGAAAAAGAGTGGAACCTCAATCCACAACATCATGAACACCTATGTCCTCTAAATACTAAGCAAAAAGAAATATATTTTTAACACTTAACATGATGTTCGCAACTACAATGGAGTGTTTATTGTACACACTCGAAATATTATTTATGAGGACTTCACTGTCCAAATTGACAATAGCAATGTCGGGAATCTCGAATCCGAAAGATTGGTAGAATTCATAATATTCCGCCACGAACTGTATCATCCATAGGATGCTGCTAACTCGGACAGTAACTCCCTTATCGAAAAGACCAATGATCTCGCGAGCAAAGTATTGCATGACATCTGAATCTTCACCATCTGCAATTATGAGAATGATCATGTGGCAATTTATATTCAAGAGATTTAAACTCATATTCACAAGCTCGCAGTATTTTGGTAATGTAAGAAATCGTAGCTTACTATTGAGCTACTTAAAAGACTCCTACACATAAATAGCTACATATGAAACAACAAACTGAAGTTATTTGATGTTATCAGTTGTCTTAAAAACATCATTATTTTCTTCTTGCAGCTTCCACTGCCCATTTTTGAACATCGCCCAAGTCAGTGAGCCAAAGTGCATCTATTGTTTATTATCAGTCAATATTCTGCTCTACGGCAAACTATTTTTTGATCACTATTCAAACATATAACTCTTAGAGATTTTCCAGATGAGTAATACGTATATTTACATGTAAGCAAATGGATATTTTTCAATACATATATTGAGAATGTTCATGGCAAATGGATACTTGATCTTATGTAGACCGAATCCTTCAGGTAGAAATATTGAAAAGCTTTGAAGAAAGTGCAGCAGTAAAATAAAGGGTACACCACTCAAGTGCTAATAAAGGGCACCCTTATTTTCTACAAGCTATATAGACCACCCAAGGTTGAAGAGGCCCAAATGTTTTGAAATATTGAAGATTGAACACCCCTCTCTATTGTGCTAATGAAGGCTGGAAACTGACACACAGTTTGAAGGCCAAGATCGTTTTTTTCAAAAGAGAAATGTGTTCGAACTTGTGAAGCCCAACAGGCCATGAAAGAGCTGTTGAAAGGCATATTCAGAGTGGTTATTTGAAGTCTGAAGGTCGCACCTAGACAAGCGGGTTGTTGAAGAGCGCACCTATGCAAGTAGACTGTTGAAGGCTGTTGTCACGCGAATTGTTGAAGGCTGTTGTCATGCGGGTTCTGAGGCAGCATTTGATGAAGGTTGTTGTCACACACTTGTCTTTCACCATTCTATAGTTTCGAACTATCGTTCTCCTTCTTTATTCGGGACAGCCAATGCCCTGATTATCTACGAAGACTTGCTCATACAAATTTGATAGCAGTCATCATGAAGTTTTGAGTTCCATCGACCTGTTTCCATTTATGAAGTTTATGAAAGGTGCTATTGACAAAGCTGTGGCAGTCTTCAGTGGCAGATCTGTGAACGACTATTTCCTATCGTTCTGCCAGACAGACTCCAAACTTCAAATAGCAGAAACTGATTGAGGAGCTAATGTCGTATCTTTTGCTTGCATCTGCATTGATTTTCTTCAACACGGGCATTGGGTTGAGTTTCATGTAGCTCATATTTATCATCTATGCCTCTGGGGCACTGCTCACCCTTCTCATCACTGTTCTGGATTGGCCTTTCTACAATTGTTGGCCTCTGGTGTCGCTTGATGCCAAAGTCGAGGAAGCCTCCAATAGCAGGTTGTTGAAAGCCAAGACTGCAGCCTAGCAAAAAACTTCAAAAACAATGAAGAAGTGGGAGCAGACTCTATATATGCACAGCTGTGAGAAAAAGTCCGCATTAGCGCTGCTACTAATCGCCCACAATCCCCCACAATCCCAATCGCCCGAGGGAAGAGCAGGGAGGCAGAGAGAGAAGCCCACGGAGAGAGAGGGAGAGAGCCAGGGCATAGAGAAAGTAATGAGGGAGATATAAATGCTGCGGCGGGCAACAAGCAAGTAATGAGAGAGAGGCAAGTGTTGGCAGCACGGAAGTAGGGAGGGAGAGATAAATGTGTGTTTGAATATTTTAAAAGTTTACATAGGGGCAGGGAAGTAGGGAGGGAGAGATAAATGTGTGTTTGAATATTTTAAAAGTTCACATAGGGTTTGAAAAATAGGAGAGAGAGAGAGAGAGAGAGAGAGAGAGAGAGAGAGAGAGAGAGAGAGAGAGAGAGAGAGAGAGAGAGAGAGAGAGAGAGAGAGAAGAGAGAGAGAGAGAGAGAGAGAGAGAGAGAGAGAGAGAGAGAGAGAGAGAGAGAGAGAGAGAGAGAGAGAGAGAGAGAGAGAGAGAGAGAGAGAGAGAGAGAGAGGGCCTTCTGGGTTTCTTCTTCTCTAGTTCTTGTGTTGGTTTTTCTCCTTCTGATTGTACGGTGGTTGCTGTTCTTTTTGTTGTTTTTGTCTACTTTGCTTTTGTTGGTCTCTTCGTTGGATTTTTTGACCTGTTTCAGAATGTTTGACTTGTTTCCAGTTAGTTCTGTTTTTTTTCTGTTTTGATATAGTAGATGTGTCTTTTTTCTGTCTTGTTTCAGTTTGTTTTCTTCTGTTTTGTTACTTTTGTTTTTCTTGGTTCTTTTCCTTTTCTTTCTTAGAGCGAGTTGTATGCTTTTTTGTACAGCTTGTTTGTTTTTATTAGTTAACATGTTGTTGGGTTTCTGTTACTTCTGATTTTTCTGTTCTGTTTTTTGTTGAGGTTTTACTTGGCTTACTTGTGCTTTGTTTCATTAGCTTTGTAGACTTGATTTTGATAGGTTTCTTGTTGTTTTGTGTCTTTGGTTTCTTGTAGTTTTGTCCTTAATTTTCTAGATGTTTGGTTTTTTCAGCCTTTATTCTGGAATTCCATTCACGTTTTTTTTTTTGTTGCTTTTATTGATCCTTAGTTCTAAGTTTCTTGGGATTTGACTGAGTTTATGAATTTGTTTTCTTTACTGACTGTTTATGTCTCGTGCTTTGCTTCCTTTACTTTCTTTGTTTCTTCATAGTTTTAATGGTGTTGTGTTCTTTTATGTACCAATTTTTTTGTATTTGTATTTTTAGATTTGAGTCAGTTTGTTTGAATTGGTTCCGGTTTCTTCTATATTCACTGTTATGTTAAAAGGTAGTCATTTCTAGACTCTTTCTTTGCTTTGCTTCTGTTACTTATATGATTTAGCTTTGCTTAGTTTAAATTTTTGTAGACCTGAATTTGAGTGGTTTCATATAGTTTTCTTTTATTGGTTTTGTGTTGTTTTCACTGAACTTGGTTATGACAATCGTAATTTTGACGAATTCATGCAAGTTATTTTCTCTTGCTTGTTTATGTGGTTTTTAGACTTTGTTACTTGTGATACTACCAGGAATCTTTGCACTGCAGACTATTTAAGTCGTTTGCAGTGCTTCCAATACATACTAAGATAGGTTATAGCAATAGTGGAGACATGCTCTATACTGAATCAACTTGTTTTGACTGAACCAGGTTTTATGTATAGGAAGACGTAATTATGAAGAAATCAAGCAAGATATTCTCTCTTGCTTTTCTAAGAAGTTCTTTATTACTTGTGATACAACCAGGTATAGGAAATTATTGCATTGCAGATTGATTAAGTCACTAGCAGTGCTACCAATACATACTAAGAATGATTATAGCAATAGCGGAGAGTTGCTCTATATTGAACCAACTTGCAACTTGAGAGTCAGAATTATTGGCGTGTTCTGATATTACAATGGAAGCCATTTAATGACATACTTCCTAGTGCATAGCTACTGTTACATTGTATGAATTAGCTATGAATATATCTGTAGACCTGAATATGAGTGGTTTCATGAAGATATTATTGAATCGTTTTGTTGAAGATTGATTCTTTATTGAACCTTTTATGTATAAGTAGATGTGATAGTGAAAAAATCAAGAAAATTATTTTCTCTTACTTGCACATAGATCTAGCACCAACTAGATTCGATCAATGTAGCTTGACAATTCTAAGACAAGACACTAAACATGCATCATATATTCACCACTCATCATACACATTCAAAGGCAACTCTTGGCAAAAAAAAAACTAAGTGTGAAATTGGCTTGCTCTTAGGTAGTGAGAGAAAAAGTACATAGGCTCTCGGGTAGAGAGAGAAGGTACAAAAAGCTGTGTAGCATCCCAAGATCTCTCCAAAAAACTTAGTACAAATGAGATCTCTCACTCTTTAATAGTAGTCTGAGATCCAAGAGGAGTTGTAAGCAAGTAAAATGATTGGATATTTTATATAGCACCTCGAAATTTGATTGGTCTAGTGAGTTGTCCTCTCTTACATGTGATTGGACCAATTCTATGCATCTTTCTCTTTTGATTGGTCACATGAAAACATAAAAGCTACTTTTGGCCTAATCACCTACTAACTTGTGTACAAGGGGTATTTTTGGCATAGGACCTCCAAAACTCAAGTTTAAGGCCTTTTGACTAATTGAACTCAACATAAATGAGCTAAAATGATTATGCCTACCCTCTACACGTGGGAACATGCTCCACACATGTGAGATTTACATATGTGCATGAAATTGCAAATACTGAAACTAGATTTTGCCTATTCTTCACACTCCTCAAAAATTGGCTTGATGAGTGTGCTATTTCTCTCCAAATTTTAAGTAGCCAAAACAGCTTCTCAAGTTGATCCTTTGGCATGGACTTGATGAGAAAACCAGCCAAGAAACTTGAAATTGCGACAAGATCACCATAGCCAAGGTAAGACTTCTTTGATTGAAAGACAATTCCAAGCACCAAGAAGAGCTTTCCACCATTTGAGCACTTTTGTCTTTGATTTCTTCCATCATTGAAGAACATGCTTGGTCCCAAAGCTCCCCCTCCTTGAAAAAAACTACAACTCCATGATGAAATCGAGAGTCCTTTTTTATTCAAAAGGATCACAAGGATCTATCGTCATGTTACCAAGATCTTGAGGGTTAGTCATAGCAAGATTGGCAAGACTATGCATGCTATAGTAACAAAGATTGTGCATTATATCTTCATGCTTGATTACCATGCTAATCTGAAATCTAATGAGGCTAAATACTTTATTATGGAGTGTCCTTGGAGGATGATTCACTTATTCTCATAATTTGTTTACAACTTGCCTCAAAACATGAAACACAACATCATCCAACAAATTGAGGATTTGACCAATCCTACTTGCATAATGTCCGAAAGCAAGTAGATAGACATTACACACATGAACTAATAGCATGCTATCAACCATAACATTTTTGTATCTCATCAAAGCATCATAGTCATGTGGAATTATCTCAAGTCTATTTTGGGATTTTGACAGATCATTAAAGCAACTTGATTCAACTATCAAAGAAGTCATGAAACTGTTAGAGGTGGATGAGATAGTGCATTCCATTTGCATATTCTCACTTACAAAAACAAGCCTTGATGGCTCCTCCTTAGATCTTGATGATCCACTTGATGTGCCTAGGTGTGGAGATTGGTACTCCACACCATCTTCTTCACTTGACTCCTCCTTGAGCCTTGCAAGATCCTTGACATCACCAACATTAGAAGCACATTAATTCACACTTGAAACATCATTCTTGACATTAACATCAAAGCCAACATCCATGGATTTGAGATTTGGATGCTTCAATCTCTCCTCTTGAGAAATATACTCTCCTTTGGCTTCCATCACATCCAAATTGTGATTAGCTCTCATACAAAGATCACGCTTGTAAAGCCTACCATCTCTAATCCCTTTGGCAATGACATTATCATTTTTGATGATAAAGCAAGCATTGCAACCAAACTTGACATCACATCCATTGTCAATCAATCGACTTACACTCAACAAATTTCTAGATATTGAAGGAACATACAAGACATTTTGAAGTTTTGCTCTTCTCTTTGATTCAAGCCAAATAGGAATGGTTTCTATTCCAAGAATCTCACATTTAGCACCGTTTGCTACATGAATAAACTTCTTAGAACAAGATGAAAATGAAGAGAAATACTCCCTTTGCCTTATGACATGTGAGCTCACCCCACTATCAATCCACCAAGGATCTCCCTCCATAGAATTGATGGTGTACACATGCGTGCCATGAGTGACTCCTCCTCTTTGAAGCCATCTCCCTCTTGATTGCTGAAGTTGACTTGCCTTCCTTCTTGCTTTTCTTCATCTCTCTTCTTCTTGTAGCACTTTGAGACAACATGCCTCTTTTTGCCACAATAAAAACACTTGATTGCCACGCGTGGCAATATTAAAACACAATACTTAGAAAAAATTTTGTTTTGGAAATTTGCCACGTGTGGCAGTGCCACGCATGGCAAAATTAGTTTGTTGTAATTTTTTTTTTAATCTATTATGAATAATAAGTTAATAAAAAATAACTTTATGATTAATTTAAAAGCAAATAAGGTTTTTTTTTTATATTTTGAATAGGTGTATACTTATAATAAAATGTGGACTAAAAATTAAATGATCATTATCTCAAATTATTATGCTCTGACGAATTAAAGTTACTATCAATTGAATATTACATGCTATCTTATGTATTTATAGACATTATGAGTGTTTCTATATTGAGAAATTTTTTTAATCAAAATTTGACAATTTTTTCAATCGGGTATTGATGGGTAAAAATATAAGCGTGAGCTTAATATGCATGTGAAAGGATACTAAGTACATTACATTTGAGAGCCGTGTGGTAGCTTGTTAAGCTAATTTGTTGATAAAAAAATTGCAATGTTATACACCTTTGTGTGTTTGCAAAGATCAATGAATAGTCGAACAATATTGTGGCAATGTGTATTATTATCTCAAAGAAGATGTTTTTTAATTATAATATATAAATAATCAACACATATATATTTTAATTAGTTCACACATCTATTAATATTGATAAATTTTTCTAATTCTAAGTGATTGCGAGACGCGTTTGAAATGAAACTTTAGAAATGCAACATCGTAGAAAAATATAATAATTTTAATTTGAAAACAATATATATTGACCACAATGGATCATTTTATGAAAAAATTATTTGTGACATGTACAAACTTTATTTATCATCACAAGATTCAAATTCATTAGCCAATACATCTTGCAACTCATCTCCACTAAGATGATTTTCATCATCACTATCGAAATCAAAAACCTCTCTCAATATTGTCCTCATGCAAAAAATCATTGTTGTCCTCTTCATCATCTGAGTTGTCGGAATCATGAGAATCAATTCTCGGGTTTTCAATATTTATAAAACTCGAAGGTATATGTACATCTTCATCAAATATACTTGTGTTGTCCAAATTTAGATCTTCCATTTCATTCTCAACATATGCATTTTCGAATACATGTCTTGAGCGTGGCTTAATTTGAACAACATACCACCAATCTTTGTTTAGTCGATCTGGTTGAAAAAATACCTGCACATTTAGCAATGTTAGGATTGGATATTTGTTATGCTCACATTTTAATTCACAATAAATAGATGTAATGAAAAAGTAGTGTAGATGATTAATATAACATTGATCACAATTGACAAAAAGAAAAAAAATATGAAATTCATGCACACTTGTTCACAATGACGAGGCAATACCAATGTGTCTGAAAAGTCCATGCTTAATGTCTTGGTTGAATCGATAGCAAAAAATTCACTACGATCTTTTTTTACAGTTGCATTTATACATCACATGCACCTTGTATCACATTCGCATCCAAGTATGATTGAACCTTAATCAAAACAGTCTCTACAATTTCATTTTTCATTTTTTCAAACCGAGAATTTTTTTATCATTTCCTTTGCTGACTTTCTTGGTAAAACATGACTTAAAGATGATCCAATGCATGAACGATATGTTAAATAGCTCTTTGCCACCAAACATGATCTGCAACAAACATATGAAACTCAAATTATGTTTAATAAATAAATAATCCATGTTATCAAGTGCAAATCAAACTTAAATGACATATACAAATCAAATAAACAGTTTAGATGACAACATACTTGAATGCTCGAATTCTTTTTTTCTGATTGCCGCTATGTGTAGATAAGTCATCAATATTCTTCATCGGTACTCTCTTTCTTTTACTCTTCATCATTGCCTTATTGATAACTTTTAGATCAACAACAGATTTTAAACTCTCGGATCGCAACTTTTTCATGCATTCTAGCCTCGGTTTGATCCCCGAAGAGTAGTGACAGTAGCATTCAACTCTGACAGAGCATTCTTGAGTGCATTGTTTTCAGCACTAGTGTTGTTGATTTGCATGTTGCAATTGTTGATTAGCAAACTGCAATTGTTGATTAAGACAAGATATGCTATGCATTCCAATATCACGCAACCTTTGACAATATCCAAGTAATCTGCTATTTCCTTCACATACATATTTGAGAAGATGAGTTACGGACTTAAAATCTGGACACAAATTGGTAGCTGGATCATTAGGATAAATTGATCCATCCACCCACAAATCTATATTCATATGATTATTCATTCTCAATTCTCTAACTATTGCTGCAACATTCTCTAAAACTTTCGCATTTTTCTTAATAGTTGGAGTGCATTCCATTGGAAGAGCAATATGCAAATGGAACATTGCCATTGTTAAAGCTACAATCATGTAAATGAATCTACCTACAATAAATCAATATGAATAGATCTACCATTCCTTACTTTTGTAATGTTTATGTCGCATTGAAAAATCGTCCCGCCTCATATTTCACTATAAGCATACAATAATTTCAAAAGTTTTGCCTCTCCCACTTCAGTTTTTGCATTGAGCACACCAAGATTTTCAGTCTTAAAGCTCTAGTCCCGAATTTTGGAACGAGCATGAAGAGAAGTTATTACATCTCATGCTAGACTAACTATTGTCTGAAGTTAACCATACTAGTTAAACATCGGGTAGGGCCGGATACTCAAAAAACGGCGACCAGAAGTTACTGGTTTGCACTCTCTCTACGTAACCTCTCTCTAAAGTGAAATTTATTAAAGGTCCCATTTTGAGCCCATATTTCCCCTAATGTGAGTCAAATTCTTGACAAACGTTTCAAGGTGGAGTTTGATGGTGATGCCTCTTTGATCAAGAAGGAAGGTGAATTGATTGCAAAAGGGAAGACGCAAGGTAAATTGTTCAAACTTGATGCTTGTGTTGTTACTAACCAAATTGGATGTATGGCAAAGAAGAAATTTTCAATGCAAGAGGTATGGTACAAGAGATTGGGGCATCTCAATTACAAGTCATTGGAGGTGATGGCAAAGAGACAAGTTATTTTTTGTCTTCCTAGACTCTAACTACCATGAATCATGTTTGTGAGCAATGTGCTTTATCAAAGTCACGTTACCTTACAAGAGATCTACATCAAGATCAAGTAAGCCTTTTCAACTTACACATTTAGATATTCATGGAGTTACTACAATTAGCTATGGTGGTGCTAAAATGTATGTGACATTTATTGATGATTTTAGTATATTTTGTTGGGTGTATCTACTAAAGAGCAAAGATGAGGTGTTTGATGTCTTTGTCAAGTTCAAGATTTCAAGGGAGGTTCAATTCAACACCAAAATCAAGTGCTTGAGGAGTGACAATGGTGGTGAGTACATTTATACCAAGTTCAAAGCATTTGTGATGCAATTGGGATCAAGAGGGAGCTCACAAGTCCAAGAACAGCACAACAAAAATAAGTGGGCCAGAGGAAGAATAGAACCTTATGTGAAGGAGCCAAAGCAATGAGACTAGGTGCCAATCTTCCTAAACCTTTTTGGGGTGAAGCTTTGTTGTGTGCAAATTTTCTATGCAATAGGTGGTCGAGTTTGGTATTGAATGGAAAGACACCTTTTGAGATGTTATTTGGTAGGAGGCCGAGTGTCAAGTTTTTCAAAACTTTTGGATGCATTTGCTAT
Organism: Diphasiastrum complanatum; assembly: GCA_029204225.1. Lineage (NCBI taxonomy): Eukaryota > Viridiplantae > Streptophyta > Lycopodiopsida > Lycopodiales > Lycopodiaceae > Diphasiastrum > Diphasiastrum complanatum. The sequence goes on along the minus strand of MU831869.1, from coordinate 58,941 downwards.
ATCAACATTACTCTTGATGATAGAACAAAGTAGGATCCATCTTCATGTTGGAAAGAGGGTGGTAAACATAATGACAAAAGTCATGTTCAATCTTTTAGCAACCAACTTTGAAATTGTTAGCACTAAGGTGATTTCATAGCCAAACAATGAAGTATTGAATATATCAGACAAGACAATAAGAGATGTATCAGTTACAAATAATGACAGAGATGTATACATTATGATATGATATTGAACGAAATAAGGAGATTGATTGATAAGTAGCATGTCCAAATCAGAGGATGAGAGCACAAGACTATCGATGAGTAGCTGACTCACTCTGTCTAATGTACTTCCGTTGATAAGCAGTAAGCATGAATAACAATACTCTAATAGAACTCTGAAAGAACTAAGCTAGAAAACTGAGTTAGAGCTATTGAAAGTCTTTGATAATTAGCTATTTATAGTAAGGAATAACGCGTATCCAGTAGGACAGTTGATTAGGCCACAAAAAGCAATAACCAGTTAGTCATAATGCGCTGACATCCATCCAGTTAGGACTTCATGAAAGTTTACTTGAAAGACAGTTAGGGCAAATCTTTGGCTTCAGTTCAAGTGGAACAATAACTGTCTTTCATCGACATGGCCGAAGTCTTCAACTTTCGTCGGGGAAGTCGATAAGTCAGATGATGTCCGATATGTCGGAGCCACCTGTTGAGCAATTCCTGAGTATTTTTGTAGACTATGTAGAAACACAAACAAAACTACAAAACTGGATAATAAGTGGATGAAGATTAAGGATTGATTAATTGACTGAACCAATCCTATAGTAGAATAATCCAACACTTCAAAGAAAGGTATATTTGTTGGTTATAGTGATGTGAGCAAGGCTTAGAAAGCTTATATTCCTTCAACTAAGAAAGTGGTCATTGGAAGAGATGTCATTTTTTTACGAAGGAAACATTCCAAAGGCTTCTTCAAGTGGTGATGGGGTTATTGGATCTAAGATGTCGATGATACTTTGGATGTTGATGGTGAAGAGCCTTCTTCAAGTCAAAAGCTAAGGAGGAATTCGAGGCAAAGGCAACAACCTTTGAGGCTCACTTATTTCGAAAAGGGTAAGCAAGTTGTTGGTGGTACAAACTATGCTTTCCTAACTTCTTTTGATGAACCTACATGTGTAGGTGAAGCGAGGCAAAAAGAGGAGTGGATCCAAGGAATGGATCTTGAGTATCAAACTCTTATGAAGAACAATACATTGAGATTGGTGGAACTTCCTAAAGATAAGAAGGCAACTGGATGCAAGTGGATCTTCAAAGTGAAGACAAACCAAGATGGATCACTCAACAAGTACAAGGAAAGGTTGGCAGCAAAATGATATGCTCAAGAGTATGGAATTGACTATGATGAGACCTTTGCACCCCTGGCAAAGATGGTAAGCATTCGAGTCATTATTTCTCTTGCAAAACCTTTTTATGGATGGAATCTATGGCAATTGGACATAGGCTAATATTCTTTAATGGATATTTCGACGAGGAGGTTTTTATGGTGCAACTCAAGGGCTATATTTCACATGGAAAGCCTAATTATGTGTGTTTTCTACAAAAGAGTTTGTATGGACTTAAGCAAGCACCAAGGGGTTGGTATGTTAAGCTTAACACTTTTGTAAGTTAATCAAAACTTCATAATGAGTGAGTATGATCATTCACTTTATTTTAGATTCGTTGGAAATGATGCTACTATTCTTCTAATCTATGTGGATGATATCATTTCGAGTGGAGGCAACAATCGAGATATAGATGATATTAAGTTGGCACTCAAAAATGAGTTTGAGGTGCATGATATTGTTCTTATGCATTATATCTTGGGAATAGAGGTATTCGAACTTCTCAATCTACTTTCATTTGTCAAGAGAAGTATTCTAATTCTATTCTAAAAATATTTCATATGGTATATGCTAAATCTATTGATACACCAATGGAGTCAAATGTAAGGCTCACTATAAGAGGTAATGAAAGATCCTTCAAGGACATTATTCTCTATAGGAATCTACTTGGTTTGCTCATGTATATCTAACCATCACAAGACCTTATCTAAGCTATTGTGTTGGTAGATTAAGTAAATTTATGTATGATCCCAGCATGGAGCATTAGAAGCTAGGAAAGAGATTATTGAGGTACATCTTGGGTTCTATAGATTTTGGCATTGTTTATAGAGGATCATCACCTAACTTGTATGAATTTTCTGATTTGGACTTTGTTGGAGATCAAATGTACAGGAAATCCATAAGTGCACATGCAATTTTCATAGGTGATAAGCTATCTCATGGATGTCGAAGAAATAAGCAACAATCTCATTATCATCTAGTGAGGCCGAGTACAAAGCCCTAATTTCATGCACAAAGGAGATGCTTTGGATCAAAAGGATGGTAATGAGTCTTAACTTGCTGGATTTTCAAAAGAGTCAAATCTTCTTTTGTGATAACCTTTCAGCCTAAAGTTTGACAAGAAATCCCGTTTTTCATGCAAGGAGCAAGCATATTGAAGTGGCTTATCATTTTGTGAGAGAACAAGTCATGGCAAAGGAAGTGCAGCTTCAACACGTCTTTTCAAGGGAGTCTGGCTGATATCTTCACCAAAGCATTGGGAAAGGACTTGTTTATGAAGCATAGAACATCTCTAGGAGTACTATCAAAATCTATGCCAAAACTAGTTGAAGAGGGAGTGTGAAAAACTCAACTAGTTTAGCTGAGTTATTTTGGCAATTTTGAGGCCAATATGAAATTTCAACTTAGAGATAAATCTTTTTATGTCAATAAAGGCTTAAATAGTGTCTTTTCTATTTTTGGCAAGTAGATTTATGGATGAGGTCGGATTTGGACCCATTGTAATTGGCTAATATAGATACATTGCATCACTAAAAGCTTGGTTTCTGGTGAAATACCCAAAAGTTGCTATTTTAGGGCTAGTTTAGGGCATGTGGCCAAATGGTACTATGGCTATTATAAATAGCTATACCATCATGGAGAAAGTATCTTGAAGTTCTCTTTCTATGAAGGTAATTGAATTCATTCATAGTGACTTGTGCAACCCAATGAAGACCATGTCGTTGGGTGGAGCCTATTATTTTAAGACTTTCATAGATGATTGCTCTAGGAGTACATGGATCTACTTCTTGAATAAAAAATCTGATGATTGGCTTTCTTCAAGGAATTCAAAGCCTTGGTATAAAACTAGATTGAAGCACATACCAAAGTTCTAAGGTTAGATAGGGGGGTGAGTACAAAAGAAGTGAATTTGGAGATTTTTGCAAAGAGCATGAGATAAACAAGAAATATACTCAAGCACACATACCACATAGTTCCAGAAAGAAATAATCATACCATTGTGGAAAGTGTGCAATCACTGATGAAATAAATGAATTTGAAATTTTTTTTTATTGGTCAGAAGCTTGTAACATTGTTACCTTTTTGCAAAATAGGAGCCCTACTATTGCGATTCCCAATGTGACCACTTAACAGGTATTTACAACTATAAATCCTAGGTTGGTTAATTTCACATTTTTGGGTAAAAAGCTAATGTGCACATGCCAAAAGAGGAGCAAAATAAGCTTCATGCCATGTGCTTGCTTTCACGAAAAAGGGATTCACCCCATTTGTTGCAAGCCCAAACCTCACATTTCTAGAATCACCCGCAAAACTTGGATATTGTTTGTCAATGTGTTTCCATGTAGGTGAATATGAGGGAACTGTCATCATCTCATCTAAAGAATGATGATTCGCATGCCAATCCATAAGCTCTACAAGGGAATTGCAACGAAACATTCGTTGCAATCGTGAAATTACCTGAAAATGTCGTAGCACCTTGCATGGAATATTAGTCCCTTGTAAATCATTTCTATAACGAGGCCACAACAGAACATGATGCTTTGGCGATGGTGTTTTATATCAAGAAATATCATCATTGTTTGTTGGCAACACATTTTGCATTTTATCCTGATCATCAACCTTTATTATACTTGGTGAACAAAATATGCAATACGGTCGCATTGCAAGATGGTTACTATTATTGACAAAATTTGATTTTTGTGTTGTGGTTCGAAAGGACAAACAACATTACATTGCCGATCATGTTTCCAGAATCCAATCAGCACATGTTAACACGGAAGTGGATAACGAACTACCGGATGTCGCACTATTCTATGTTGAAGCAATATCTGAATGGGCAGCAAATATTGTTGAATATATGATGCATGGTCAACCTAATGAATCACTAACAAAAGTTCAACAATGATGACTAATTGTAAAGGCTCAACCTTATCAATTGATCGATGGGGATCTGTATCGAAGAGGTATTGACGACATTCTTCGATGATGCATCTTGCCTTGTGAAGTGTTAGATTTGATTATGTTATCGCATGATGGAATGGGAGGAGGTCATTTTGCAGCAAATACTACAGTCTATAACATTTTGCAGTCAAGTTGCTGGTGGCCATCCATTCATAAGAATACTGAAAAGTTTATACAATCGTGTGATGTTTGTCAATGTACATGTCGACCGACCAAACAACATTACGAGCTATTATTCCAGTTTTAGGTCAAGTACCATTTGAAAAATGGGGACTTGATTATGTTGGTCTTATACATCTAGCAACACATGAAACACAGGCTCGATACATCATTGTTGCAACAAATTATATGGCCAAATGGGTCGAAGCCCGAGCTTGAGTTATGCAGGTAGCCGATGCCAAAACAACCAAAGTTTTATATGAAAATAGTATTGCTCAATTTGGATGCCCTGTTGAGATCATCACATATCGCGGAACTCATTTTTCAACGAAACCATTAAATGCTTATTGGCAAAACTTTTCATGATCCATCAATTTAGTACTCCATATTGTCTGAAGGGCAATGGACAAGTCGAATCTTCTAACAAAATTCTGTGCAGTGTTTTGACTAAAACTGTTGAAGCAAGCAGATTGGATTGGGAGCACAAGTTAAAGATGTTGTCATGCCCATTGAATTTTTAGTACCATCATTGCAAATAGCAGCTACTGAACTATTGGACGAGGCAAAATCCTTGTAACTTTGCCATAAAGCATTGCATAAGCTTTGCTAAACAAGTATAATGGTAGTTCATGCATTGGCAGCCGAGAAAGGACGATGCAAAGCATGGCATGATCGCCGATTACACAAAAAAGAACTGGAGGAAGCGATATCGCTTTGATGCTTAAAACCAAGTTCATCAAAGGTAAATTGAAGTTTTCTGGTGATGGCCCATATCGGGTCAAGGAAATTTGATCTTATGGAGCTGTGGTGTTGGAACATCTTGATGGCACTTGATTCGATACACCTGTGAATGGCAGCTGATTATGCAAATTTTGGCTACTTGATATTCCTACCTAAGTCGAATTGTTTTACACTTTATTGTTTTCCATTACTCAGATTCTATTTATTTGGAAAAGGCAATTTAAAAGAAATAAAATTAGGTCGATAAATGTTGTAAAGAATCTCTCCATTGCCTACATTGTTAACAAGGAAATCAGAGGTGCAGACCAAAAAATGCACTCCGTTTATATGAAAATCAAAGTGGAACTCAAAGTTGCTACATGCTCCAATAGAGATGATTTTTTTCCATAGGATTCCTCGTTGCGAACTGTCCAGGAAAGCAACAAACGTTTGGCTATTTCTATATAATAATAACCCTGATTTTATTAAAAATGATGGGAAAACCCATGATCAAACAAAAAGATTAAAGTATTTAAAATAAAATACTGTAGAACGGCAGAAATGAAATAAGCTACCTAAAAGCTAAGTAAAACTTAGAATAGAAAACTAATTACTTAAAACCAACTGCCCAATTTAAGTCAGAAATTAAATATTAAACTAATTACTCAAAACCAACTGCCTGATGTAAATCACTAACTAAAATAGATCTAGTAATAGGTAATGCAGGAAGCTTTGAAGCAGCCGCTCCTACAAACTGAGCTCGTCGAAGAATTGAAATCGCCTGTGAACATTGTAATGCTATAGAAATACACTGGCGGTAGAAAGAAATAATGACAGAAGGTAAACTAATGCTTTGTCCTTGGCGTTTCACCATAAGCTCCGCATCTAAAAATAAAAAATCATTGAATTCTTGTGAAGACAACCATAAGTTTCCAAGGCAAAGGGGATGAAATCTTCACCGAGTGCACGATCATTATAATCTCTTTCTTTTTCTTGGGCTGCTTGAGATGCAGCGGCCCCTTGCGTGGTGGAAGAACGACGAAGAAGGTCCTGACGAGAGGGATCATCAATTACAACATCTCCTAGAGTACGAATTCCATCACGCGAGAAAGCAAGGTCAACTCGTCGTCGGGTAGATTGCGATGAAGGCCCTGGTGAAATGTGTGTCTATTCTCGAACAACATGAAAGCCACTATCATGAGCAATAGCAGCCAGGGCATCACGAATGAAATCATGTGAAACAATACGTTCTCCACCTGATGGACAACGCATAAGATGAGTACCCAAGGAATCCAATACATGCCCACATGAACACTTAGAGATACCAATTAACATTGGATGTGGAAGTCCCAATCTGGTTTGAAGGGCAGTTATAAACAAGTCATTATTGAGTCTCAATAGTGGAAGAACTGGACGTGCAACCAACCAAGCCTTTGCACCTGGACCAGCACAAGATAGAAGACGAGCTCGAACTGCATGAGAAGGTGAATCTTTGATAAGTTGACCGAAAGAATAAGAGTGAAGATGCTCCATAATAGTCTGCTGAAAAACTCGTTGTTGATATTTCTATATCCTTGTTTGACCATCCAATGTCAGACTGTAGTTGTAGAAAAAATGTGCAATTTTTTCTATCGCATTGTATCTTTGCTCAACCACCTCAGCTAGTTCTCCTTCATCATCCACTGCACCACTAGCAGGTGGTTGAGGCTCCTTAACAAATGGAGCAATACTGTCTTCAGAGGGGCCTAATTTACCAATCTCTTGAAATTCATCAGGCAGAATTGGAATACCAGCTAGTCTCATCTTAACAAAACTTGATAAACTCTCATTTAATTCTATGGCTGCAACATTTCTGCCCTTTTGGATTGCATAATGGTCTACATGAAATGTAAATGGAAAACTTAATAAATAATGTCGAAATTTTTTTATTGAGTATATCATTCCCAAAGTCTCTCTCTCAGTAGCAGACTAATTCTTTTCTGATGCAGATAATTGCCTGCCTGCATAATATATAGGATAATCTTTCTTTTCATCAGTTTTCTTGCTTAGAATGCTGCCAATAGCAAAGGAAGAAGCGTCCACATAAACATGGAATTTCCTGGTCCAATCGAGGGGTCGTAAAATCGGAGCAGTCTTCAACTTAGATTTCATTCCTTCAAAAGACTTTTGACGGTCTAGACTCCATTCATATGTAACATCTTTCTTTAGTAACTTGTTCAAAGGGGCTGCTATCATAGCATAATCTCATACAAATCTATTTTGGTGAGTAGATCGGCAATACAAGAGGATGTGTTGACATGCTCCAAATAGATTTCTCCTCCAATAGGCTTTTCTCTCACAAAGTGGTGTGCCACTTCTATGTGCTTGTTTCTTGCATGAAATATGGGATTATTGGCAAGAGCTTGGGTCGAGATCTTGTCACACTTGATCATTGATAGATCATCCTCCTTGCAAAGTCCATTAAGTGCATTTTTTTTTTTAATCTGATGAAAGACAAATGCATACACGTGTTTTGATCCTATAATGTGAAAGATCCACATTAGTAAAGATGTGATCTTCGATGAGATACATAGGGTGAATGAATCTAGTGATTTAGAAGTTATACCAAAAATTGATTCACAAAGTTCCAGCACTTTGCCCCTCTTGCATTTGCAATGTCCAAATTCTTGTCTTTAATCATGATCCTAAGTCACATTCATCCAATGGCTCAAGTCCATCCACAAGTAGCATTTTTTATGAGTGCCACATCATCCCACAATGCAATCCATATCAAGTGTCACAATGTCATCATTGATAATAAATATTCGAGCTCATGAACCATTAGTTCTCATCCTAAATTCTCCCAAGATAGAAACCAACACTATTTCTCAAGAACACTTCACCACGTGTGATTTGATCTTCAATGTCATCTACAAGTCTCTTACCATCACCGGTTGCCATCATATCTTCTAGTGATTATGTGAGATCTATTTTGGCTTCAACCAAACAGTCTCTACTATCCAGAGTGAGTAAACAAGCATCCAAATCTACACCACAATGAGGACTTTTTGAAAAAAAAAACATTTCTTGAAGAATGTAACTCTCCCTCAATGAGCTAAAATCTAATCTCTTTAGTAACGTCTATAACAAGGGGGGCCAAAAAAATACTTGTATACATACAAACATGGGCTTAGGCACAAAACAAGTAGAATCACCTAGGAAACCCTTTTAACTAGGCAACAAATCTTCCAGCTTTATATCTATGTGAGAATTCTCATCCAACCAGAAGCTCTTGATGTCTTTAACTTTTAGGTTGCTTGCAGAGATTGTTGACGTGATTCTATTTCCACATTTCTTAGCATCAATAGTTTTTGTTTTTTGATTGGATCAACATTCTTAAGCTACACTTTTGTAACTCACCCTTGATCATGGCTTATGTTCCTCACAATCCAAAGTTATCAGTATTACTCTCATTTTTTCAACTTTATTGGTCCATTTACACAACAATCATAAATTGTTTTGTATATTGTCATAATCACAAATCCACTTTTTGGGAGATAACCATTTCTTTTCATAAGTCTCTTCTCTCTCTACCCTCCTTGGTAGGGAGATGCTATAGCTAGCTAACTGCAGACTCAAATCAATCCAACTTCAACCTATAATTTGTAGATTCTTAGATTTTTTTAATAGTTGGGCTTCAAAGCCTTGGTTGCACTCTTGTTCTACTTTCTTGTAACTGTGTATGAATCCAATAATCAACTTGTTGTGATCTTGTTGCTAGGTCAAGCCTCTTGTAGGGATTTTTTTGTGGTAGTGGTCTTCTTAACTTCGTGTAGCTTTCCCATTTCTCAACCATTTATCATGACAAGCATACCTATATCATAGAAACTCTCACAACCATAAGCATGAGGTAACAAGAGGCTATTGCAATTCAAGATAATCGACTAAAATTCATGACGTCATGCCTTAAGCTTGCCAATATGAATACAAATGGTCACAGCTTTAAGTCATTTTCTGCTTATATATAATGTTTCTCTGTTAGATGTAGCAAATTTATAACATAATAGGAAGAACCATGACAAATTAAATGGCCATTAATTTAGGGATCATCCAACAAAAAACTCAGGATTTTTTCATGTACCACATACTTCCAATGTTGGGATTAATAGTATAAAAAAAATGTCACACATAGAAGTACACCATGACTTCTAGAACTTATATATAGAGATGTCCATCTTTTAAATGTATCAAATGTACAACATAATCAAGAAAAATCATAATTAGCAATAGAACTTAAAGTAAGTTGTGATATGCATCAAATTATCAATTTTTGTTTAGAACAACTAGTTCTCACAACAAGCCTACTTCTATTACAAGATTTTCATAACCATAGCCATGACTACATGGCCTCTTGTCCTCTAAATGTCAGGCCATTACAACTTGTCAAATCCAAGACTTTAAGTATGAGGTATGATTTGAAAGAGACAATCAAACAACACTTGAACATGAGAAAAGTGTTTTCTGAACATTTCTCAAACATCTAAGACCCATTGTAAGGGCAAACAATTCTCATAATGAGCATATTTTGTCACAAAAACTTTCTCTAAGGTACCCAAAAAAGGAAAAACATGATTAACATGGCAAGACCAGGCTGTGGCAACAATTTACCACAACAATCAAACAATAACTCTATATTTGCTAAGGAATGAAAGTATTATGAGAGGAGCAACAGAAAAGAGGAAGATTGGGTGACTGGAAGTGGAGAAAAAGAATATGAAGGATGAGGGTAGTAGATTAATCTGATGTGGAAGAATATGCCCAGATGATGATGGGTGTTCGAACAACGTGTACTCCATCAGTCCAAGTCAGTGATCCAGAGACATACTCCCCTGATGCCAAACTACTAGCCTGAAAATTAGCACTGAAAGACTTGCGATCGTTAACATTGTCAAATTGGAGAGAGGATGGAAATACTGCCACATTCACATTGTCAGGAGCTTGGATCTGCACTGTGTAAGTTGATGGTGATGATCCCACGTTGGTGAACGTTCGGGAGATGGTTGTATTCAGAGATCCATTGACATTGGCTATGGCGATGGAGGGGTAGTTGAGATCATGCACAGACGGAGGGTTTTCCTGTGGGCAAGAAAAGTTATTGACACCGGAAACAAGCTGGATCTGCTCTGATGTGTAGCTGATGCTGCAGAGAAAAAGGGTGTAATCTGTGGCATCTATGTCATATACAAGGCCTGGATCAGTTGCTTTGAGAGGAGATATTTCTCCAGATCCATAGTTTAGTGGACCATCTGTGTTGGTGTTGTTTTCTCCTTGAAGAGGAGTTGCTGCACAACAAGAAGAAGAAATTGATATCTAGGGATTAGTGTAATAATAGCCATAGAATTGAGGAGCTTCATGAAAGTACCTGTTGTCATGAGTGCTGACTTGATGGCAGCTGGACTCCAGTCAGGATGAAAATATTTCACAAAAGCAGCAGCGCCTGTCACATGCGGGCAGGACATGGACGTTCCTGAGATGATGTTATAAGAAGAAGTTCGGTTGTCCCAACTATTTTCTGAGATGGACATTGCGGGAGACCAAGCTGCTAGAATATCCACTCCAGGAGCTGTGATATCAGGCTGTGAAACACATATGTAAGAAGAGGAATTTATTTCTATCGAAGTAAAAGCAAGTAGTGTACCGGGATAGAGCTTGCAGTGAGATGATGCCAACCTTGAGAATATCCGGAGTGATGTAGTTTGGACCTCTAGATGAAAACATTGCAGTTGTGGAAGCAAAGCCATCATTCACAACTGTGATACTTGGCATAATATTTGCGATGGGAGAACTGTTAAAGCTCATAAGAAAGAAAACTTCCTGAGTGAGGATCATCAAAACAAAAAAACAAAATCGTTCTTCGCAATAAGCCTACAAGGATTAAACCTTGACAATGGCAAAGACATGAAGATAGTGACCTCGTCGAGTTGATATAAGCGAGTATCTGTTCGGCATCCGAGCTCTCAACGGCACTGGCAGGAAGAGAATAGACATAACCGACAAAATATGCAAACTCAGATACAACTATGACACCTGCGCCACCAGCTTCTAAAACATAAAGAATCGATCCTCGAAAACCACCGTAGCATAAAACAATTTTCCCTCGAACTTTGTCTACGTCAAGAGTACCATTTAAGCAATATCTGCAAGCATGGGATGCAGTATAAAATTGGTGAAATAGCCAATGCTTGATTACAATAGAAGAACAAAATAATCTACGGTGAAGTATTATGAAGTTTCTGTACTTGGCATATTCTTGAAGAGGTGATGATTGGTCGCTAACATCATTTCCAGCAACCAACGGATACCACGGATTGCTCAAAGGTAGAGTGTTCAGTGCAGTTCCCTAGACAAAAAACCACCATATATGTTATTAATTTTTTGTCCACCTGATGATCGTGCAACAATTTGATTTGGCATCATACATAAAGGTCAGGTATGTAGTTGCAAGCTCCAAGTCTACATGAATATGTATCTTGAAAAAAATTAAACTAGTGACTCCGGATCCTTCACCTTCACTGTGAGATTGTTTCCAAGCATAATTGTAGAGATGAATTTTCTGTCCATGGAGCTTGCGGCTACAGTTGTTAACCAGGGTGCCAAATTAGTGGCAGTGTACTGAAATGGCCCGTCATTGCCTGCGGAGCAAGAAACAAATACTCCATTTTGAATCGCGTGGAAGGAACCGATAGAGATAGAGTCCTGAAAATAGTCCACAGGAACACCGCCGATGGAGAAAGATATGAGGTCGACGCCATCTGTTACAGCCTCGTCGAACGCTGCCAGTATGTCTGCGTCTGTGCAAGATCCAAACCAGCATACTTTGTAAACTGCGATTCTGGCTGTTGGGGTTGCACCCCTCGCTGTTCCTTCCGCCAGTCCAAACAAGCTTGCATCTTCCACCAGGTCTCCTCCAGCAGTTGAAGCTGTGTGTGAGCCATGCCCTTCAGCGTCTCTTGGAGATCTAAATTCTCCAGTGCCCTGAATTGGACCAAACTGCGACTCAAAGGCCTTCAGGTACATTCTGGCGCCAATCAGCTTTCTGTCCACTCAACATACACATCAATGCCGCAAACAATGGAGCACAATTTTCAGCCTAATTTGCAACCTTTGCATGAACCAACTTTTCGACAAAAGAGACGGGAGATTATAAAATGTCACCTGTTACAGTTGGAGGAATTGAACTCATCACCAGATACACATTCTCCCTTCCACTTTGACGGAATCGGATCCGGCACATTCTTATCGCTGAAGCTCTGAGATTCAGGCCACACTCCTATACTCACAAAAGAGAACCGTTAGTCAACTGAAGCTATGGGATTCACGCTCCTATACTCATATAAAAGCTCCGAGATTCGGGTGACTCAAATCTAACTTTTGGCCACACTCTTTTGCTAATGAAATATAATCGTTAGTCTATGTTGTCTACAATTAGCTGATGCGCAAGATATATTAAACAGCCTATCAAGGTACGATAATGAATTTTGCTGCTTGTAAATACCAGTATCAAGCACTCCTATAATGACATCGCTTCCAGAAGTGGGAACTGAGCGTGAATCATTTACATTTATCCCCAGAAAATCCCAAGACCTTGTTGTATGCAGCTTTTTCAGTAAGCTGGGAAACACGGAGATCACCCCCGACATTCCTGAAAATCAGAAAGCTCTTTAGAACTCGGAAAAAGACTACATTTTTTATTGCCCAGGATCAAGAAAGGTATAGAAAAATCGTGAATGTAAAAATTGTTCAGTACTGGAGATAGAAGCTGCTTCCTCGACAGACAGTATCGCAGCAAAACCCTTTAAACTAGCTGTGTAGCTATACACCATGGCTCTTGAAGCTGCCGTTGTGCTGCAAGTACAGAAAGTCACTGTGAGTAATGACTCATGACTTTCAAGATCCATTAAGACAAATTCATAACTTCTAGATACCTCTTGAGAGCTTTTGTTAGCATCTTTTTGTGCGTAAGAGTCATCCGCTCTGGACTGGAATCTGGGTTTCCCATGTAAACAATGTAAACCTGCAGCCAGCGGTGGAGATTTTTAGTTGGACTTTTGAGCTTGCTATCTTAACTTACTTCATAAGATAGTCAATTTTCTATCAGCTAAAGAAGCGGGTCTTTGTGGCTTCGACCCTTTTCTAGTCAAAATCTCTGTTTCCTCACTGGAGAATTAATAACACTTTTCAGCAGAGGTGTGACTAAAGGCAAGCTGAGTGGAATTAAAAATGCAAATGTTACATAAGAAGTGCTTCGCAAGCATTTAGTTTTTAATATTTTTGACGCTTGCCTCAGATCACAATCTCTCAACGATAAACGATAAAGAAAAACATGATCAATGGTGAACAAAACGCTGTCCTATCTAGTCGTGAAGCGGATCACTAATGATGGGAATATCTTCCTTGTTAACAGCTGAAAGCTATAGAGTGTTCTACACTATGTAACAAGCTCGATCACCATGTTACATGGGCTTTACATTGGATACAAACTATTACTTGAGATCAACTTATCCAGACCGAATATCTTTCTTCTTCTATCTCTTGATTTGGCTCAGGCCAAATATACCTTGCGTTCGGGGGTGCCTGCCAGACATAAGGAGCAGCTACAGAGTAGCGCTACTACGATCAAGGTTGCCCATTCCTTGATACAAGCCATTGAAAAACCTGCATCCAAATTTAGATTTCCTTTAACAACTGTGTACTGCGATATAACCAGATACCAAAATTGGAAAGAGTTCAATGAGGTTTCAGTCAATTCATGAAGACGTGCAATGAGCAACTGTACGTGTGTTCAGAACAGAAGCAAGGAAAAATACACAGATTGGCATTTACCCAGATAGGGATACACAATTGCGTGCGAGATGCAGAAGCCAGAAACGGATAAACAATAGAAAATGCTAATAAAATAATGAGATGATAGAGTGAAGACATGGAGCATATTTTGACTTCTATCGACCTGTAAGTCCATTGTAGTGATCTTTATAACATTGAAATTCCTTTGGTATGGTATGTGTGTGATAAGACTTCATGTAGCTCATGTCCAAGTTATTGATTTATTTCAAATTGTCACTGAACACATGTTCCAATCACCCAAAACTTGATAGAATAGTAGTGTTTGTTGACATAGCGTTCTTGTTTTCAAGCTTATATTGATACATAAGTTATACGGATCACCGCTCTTAGCACCTTATGCAGATTATTTGTTTTCAGATTCTTCTTCATCAGTATCTTCTCCTTTCTTTTAGTAGATCAATTGTATGTTTCCTACAATCAGATGTTTGATGTCCTTTCCCATTGGAAGTATAGGTAGCCAAGAGAAAGCAGTTTTAGCTTCAGTACGCACCATATACTGATATATCCTTAAGAAACTACACCTTCATCAGAGCGGCACAAAACTAAGTGCAGCAGGGGAGAAGATAAGGCTTTAGCTATTTGAAACTAGCCAAAAAGAGTTAAGTGCAGTAGGGGAGAATGCATCGTTACCACAACAATGATTTTTCAGAAGGTGGACCACAATTGTCATCTAGAAGACAAAGCTATCACAAGCAAAGACACTTGCTACCTCAAACCACAGGCTGCAAGACTGTGATAAGGCATAAACAAAGCGCATTTCAGAAGGTCTACGACAGCTCTTTTATGAACATTGAAGTGACCTTCGTTTACGTCATGCAAGCCTTTACACAACAAGTCCTGCATGCAATTGCATTAGGCAAGCTGTGTCTCACATCTGCTTTGTAACAGTTTGTCCTTGCATGCTCCTCATAGAAGGATCATTGTACAACAGAAATGGAGAAGTGAATCATCAACTCTTGAATCGCTATTGATCTGAAATAAGAATCTCTTAACGATGAAGACCATCAATGCTTCCATGATGTTTATTCGTGGAATCAAACACCAGCAAACCACAATCCATCAACGCTTTATGCCACCATGATTCATGGGCCAAGCAAGCTATCAAAGGGTCAATTTTCAAGGCAACAATATTTGCATCCAACATGCATCATTTTCCACAACAATGATTTTTCAGAAGGTGGGACCACCTAGAAGACAAAGCTATCAAAAGACCAAAGATACTTGCTATCTCAAGCCCGACACAAGCTGCAAGACAGTGCTACGAGAATAAACAAACGTAGCTAGAATGTAGTTAGAAACACATTTTAGAAGATCTACTACAACTCTATTATGAAGCGACCTCCATCTTCCTAAAGCAACTTCCTGAAGCAAAACTACGTCGATTTCACTTCAACTTCAAAAACCGGACCCTATCCTACTACATCAAACAAACAATGAACAAAAGAAGGAGCATTAGTGAACAAAGAATAGATATCAGACCTGCGAATTACAAGCCCACTTGAAACAACCAATGATCTGCCTTTTTTAGAGCTTTGTTACAAATCTTTCTACTACCGAACCTTGTCTTTTGAGATTAGAGGCTGGATCCTTCTCCGGTCTCTTTTGCAAATACCTTTCATCTACTATGCAAAGAAAGCGCATTAACTTTCAAGGCGTGCCTTCAGTAAAGCTACTCTACTGCGTTCACAATACAACGTGAGACAGGGCTCAACACATGCATATTTATAAAGTTTATGAAGGAATCACATTCGTAACGTTAATTTTTTTGCCTTTTAAAGCTTTGCTTTAGCCTTTTTACATTGCTATTGGGCTGAGCAAAAAGAGCGCATGTATACAACTGCACTTTTCTGCTCTACATGTAGAGTTGAACGTGAGACAGGGCTCAACAGATGCATATTTATAAAGTTTATGAAGGAATCACATTCTATTGCTCTACTGCGTTCACAATAGAACGTGAGACAGGGCTCAACACATGCATATTTATAAAGTTTAGGAAGGAATCACATTAGTTACGTGATTTTCTTTTGCTTTAGCCTTTTTGCATTGCTATTGGGCTGAGCAAAAAGAGCGCATGTATACATTTGCACTTTTTTGCTCTACATGTAGAGATGAATGATACATTCACATGTCTTTGTAGAAATATTTAAAGGCAGCAAATGCTTACTAGCCTTATGAATCATGCATGCCTTTGGACTTATCAGGTTTGACTGTTATGCTAGTGGAACAGTGCTGTCGCATACTGAAAGGGAATGACATGCTGGAACTTGAAACCAGATAGAAAATTCTTGACAACTTACTGGCTTTGGATAGATCACGACCTCCTCTAGAAGGAATTGCACCACGTGCCTGTGAACTCCAAGAATAAGCTGCGGTCATACCATCATGATTCATAGCACAAAGACAAGAGAAGGAAGACAAAAATTGCAAGCATAAGCTTACCTGGACTGAAGAGGGAAATGAATTAAATACTCCCCCTGCAAATTGAGTTTCAATTGCCAGAAAGCAGCTATTCCGACAGTTGGAGAAGCTGACCACTGACACTCCAGCAAAAAATCTGACAACAAAAGCTATCAACACAGCCACAACTCCACTCAAACCAAACCAGTGACGGTCTTCTCAATAGCATAAATTATCTGCTCTTGTGTATAAATGAGATCCTTCAAAGGATGATATCCTTCAAAGGTGAGAACCCACTTCATTGCATTGAAGCACATAGAATGTGGAGGCATGCAGGGTAGTAGAAGTCGAGCTGGTTGTTGCATCTGAAAGGCTGGGAGCCACATATATGCTAAGCATGCCATAATATTTCTTTGCTTTTTCATGTAAACACATGCCCGTAGCTGAGCATTGAGTAATATTTCTTTGCTTTTTCATGTAAATGCATGCCATATCTTTCGTGATTACGTAGTTGCATGGATCTGCATGTTAAGGTGCCGTGATTCTATCAATTTGTAAAATATTAGATATATTATAAGCCTCTTAGTTTTTAATGTTGAACATTTTGTTGGACCTACAACTTCAAGACCAAGGGTACTATAATGTGTTTTGTCAACTCAAGTCTTACATAGATCTAGAGTCCAAATTGGGGGCTCACCATTACCTAGGACATAATTATGGGATCTCCTTTTTTTCCACAAATTTGATTGGTTGTAAATTTCAGTCGCCACAATACGGAGTCCTCATAGATGGAATCTTGAAAATACATAGCCACCAGTGCTGGAATGTCAAAAATAAGTAGCTCTCGTCAATAGAAATCTTGATAATATGTAGCCCTTAGGGATGAGATCTTGAACTTTACATAGCTCTCATGGATAGAATCTTGAATGTACCTATTCGTTTACATGGATAAAATCATTGACGAAATCTTGAAAATAATGTCCATAATGTATTTTTTAGATTATGCATGACAATGGTTGTATGTGTCATGCCATTATGAGGATATACCATCTCGTCCTCCCATCTCGACAAGAGGACTTGCCATTATATCCTTAGAATGGACCTCTAAACAACCATAATTACCTACTTCGTAATGATTTCCCACAAAGATGATGTAGTAGGTATGTATGTTGGGAGAGCCATTACCCAGAACCGAGCAATCATAGGGAGACAACAATGGCCTGGTCAATGGTCATTACTACACATAGTTGTCTATGATTGGAGTTTTGAACTTATTTTAACTTTGGATTGTTATAAAGGGCTCTCATTTTATTCTACAGTCCACGAAACATTTGCCTTGCTCTGAAAAAATTACTCTCTCTCTCTCTCTCTCTCTCTCTCTCTCTCTCTCTCTCTCTCTCTCTCTCTCTCTCTCTCTCTCTCTCTCTCTCTCTCTCTCTCTCTCTCTCTCTCTCTCTCTCTCTCTCTCTCTACTAACAATAGAAAGTGCCTCTCTCCATTGAGAATGGGAATCACTCTCTTTAAAGGACATATCTTTCTCTTTCTATAATAAAACATCTCTCTCTATATAGAAAAGATGATTCTATCTCCTTTAGGGTATCTGGCAAGGAATGTCACCAAAGCAAATTATGAGAAATTATACCTATGTCCTTGACCCCCACGAAACCAAAATGGCCCAAAAGTCTAACTATAGCAATTTATGTGGCACCTTTATAAAGAGAAAATGAGTGTTTTTTTAAGCTTTCAAAATTAGATTATTTACCTTTTTTGAGCATTTCGGAAGAAGGACGATACACTCACACATATACATACATGCATACATATATGTATATGTATATATATATATATATATATATATATATATATATCTCCAACAACTCACAATATGGCTATTTTACTCTCTCCAACCCTAAGAAAACCCTAACCCTACAAAACATTACAAAAAATTTATCTCTCAATGCTCTCTCACCGTTCTCTCCCGTTCTCATGTCTCTTCCCCCCCCCCCCCCCCCTCTCTCTCTCTCTCTCTCTCTCTCTCTCTCTCTCTCTCAATCAGCCATCCTCCTGTTGCTCCTCGCTCACTCTCTCTGGATCGGCCTACTGCTGCTGCTGCTCGCGCTCTCTCTCTTTCAATCAGCCATCGATGCTCCTCTCTCTCTAGGTTCTCTTTCTCTCTCTCTCTCTCTCTCTTGATCCATTGCTAGAGTTTTCTCTCTCTTATACTTTCTAGGTCTCAAAGATTCTTGTTAGCACAAGCATCTCCTGCCTCTACTTCTCTGTTAGCGCCTATTCTTCCTATGTTAGCAGCGATTCTCTCCTTGTGTGTTGTGATTCTTCTGATAGAGATTCTGCTAAACAACGGGTTTGCTATGGCTTCTAGCGACTGTCTGGTTGTAGTACAATGGTAGTGTGTCCCACCTGTCAATGGCACACCTATGACCTGATTCGGATCCTTGATTGGCAATGGTAGCTCATCTTGGATAAAGGATCTGTTAGGGCTCGATTTTCTACTTTCTACAAACTATTTCAGTTCTTGCTTTATTCTTACGGTCTGCAGCTTATTGCTAAACTATTCTACTCAAGAAACAGGGAATTAAACTAAAGCTACTCCTACTGAAATCACAGAATCAACACAACCTCTTTAAAATTGAAACCACAGAACCTACACAGTGCTTCCTACAACTATCACTCAACAGTTGTAAGGAGAACTCCTCAGGGAGCCAGAAAACGGGAAACATCAGAAATCAGTGGAGTGGTAGATCGATCTCCAAGTCCTGCACATCTACCTGATGCTAACACAAATGGGAATCCTACAAAGTACTTATTACAACTGTCACTCAACAGTTGTAACAAGAACTTCTCATGGAGCCGTTATCTAGGAAGCATCCAAGCCCTGCACATCTACCTGATACTAGTCCAAACCAATCCTTAAGAGAGAATTAACAACAACAAACACATTCATACATCAGTACCCAAACTATATGCATGAAGATGGAGCATGGAAGGAAATGCAAATAGTAGAATCTTCAATTCAAAGAAACATTGTTGCTTATCAAATGGGTAATATTGTAGATTACCCGAAAAAGATTCCCATTAATATTTGACTCTTTTATAGCCATTTCATAAAATGCCCATTAGTTTTTTATCCTCAAATTTTTTTACACCTGAAATATACTAAGAATTTAAATTTCATGAAAATTTGTACATGGAATAAAAATTTAGAAGCAATTTATACACATCCAAATATTTTATTATATTTTGAAATAATGTTATAGCACAAAATTCATTAAAAATAAATTAAGATTTAAAAGTCTTACAAGTAAAAAAGTTACAATCCAAAACAAACCGATTAAACAAAATATTTACAGAACATTCTTTTAAGCTAAAATTAAATTTTATAATAGATTGTGTCTTTTGATTGCGTTTTCTCATATTTGAACTACTAACTAAAAATTGTCTTTCATTTGGATAATGTCAAATTCATATTGTAAATAAAAGGTAAAACATCATGTGTGATGTCATCCAAACAATGAGCAATGTTGAGAAAAATTTGTAGTTGGAAATAAAAGTATTTTTATAGATCAAGAAAATCCAATAACTATTTCAATCTACTGTAGAACAACTCTATAGAGTTAGAATAAATCCTGGACTCTTACTTAGAGAATGGAGTTACGAGCAGTTCTTTGTGTGTGAAATCAGTGTAGGAGTCATAGACTGCCGTGAAAGAGAGACTGAAAAAGGAATTAGGCATTTGAGATAGCCATGAAATCCTCTAATATTGATAACCTTATATGAAGAGAATGTAGAATTAATTCATGCGTCAAAAACAGCCATACAATTCTCTTCTTAATAATGTTTGTGTGAGAGGAGCGAGAGTTATCAATCAACAAGAATGCGAAGGTGTAGAACAATAGCGAATCTGTATATTGAAATTGTAAATACAACGATCAGACTACAATACAATTGTGCTGATAAGCGCGTGATCCTACTAACAAATTCAAGACAATTGCTAAGGTTCTAAAATAGTTCTCTCTCTCTCTCTCTCTCTCTCTCTCTCTCTCTCTCTCTCTCTCTCTCTCTCTCTCTCTCTCTCTCTCTCTCTCTCTCTCTCTCTCTCTCTCTCTCTCTCTCTCTCTCTCTCTCTCTCTCTCTCTCTCTCTGATTACTAACTCTAAGGATTCAATTACTGTTAAAAGGTGTTCTCCGCTATTTAACCTTACGTATCATGATCCTCTCTCTGTATAATTGCTCAATCACATGTATATATATCAGCTGGAAAAATCTTGTACTAACTTAAATTTACAATTACAAGATTGATAACAACTATTAAACTGATCAGTGGATCAGTTCGTTGATGGAGCGTGAAGGCTTTCTGGTTTGATAGCAAAAATCTGTGTATTTTAGCAGACTGGAAATGCGACATTCCTTGGCCTTTTGGTCGTTGCCTGTACCCGAGGGCATCCTTCAGGATTTGCAAGACACCTTCGGTGTTTGGAAGACACCTTCGGCATTTGTAGGACATCGCCTTTGATTTATAAGACAACTTTGGCCTATTATAGAGCAAGTGCTATTTTTTTTTTTCGTCTATTGAAAACTGCATGCAAATATGCAGTGTCGAGTTTTTTCTCAATTTTTGCCTGTGTAGAAACCTGTGTAAAACTTGCATTGTCGCATGTCAGGAAATTCAGTGTAAAAACACAGTATCGGGTTTTTCGCATTTTTCAGCTGTGCGAAAAATGCGAGTAAAGACCAGATTGTAGCGACAGTTCATTTTCTGCAGGTTACATTTGAGAGAGTAAAATTTAGAGAAGGAAGGAGGGCTGGTGGGATGAGTAGGAGTAAGATTAAACTCCAACACTCCCCCTTAAGCTAACTGCTATGAATCTGATCTGCAATTGAGATTTAACATACCTACTAAAGTAGAATGTTTATCTCTAGACAATGGCTTTATCAAAATATCAGCCAACATACTGTCTGTATGACAGTAACTTAGTACAACATCTAGACTTTGAACTTTCTCTCTAAGAAAATGGAATTGAACTTCTATATGCTTAGTTCTATTATGAGTTCGTGGGTTTAGAGATCTTGCTAATAGACAATAAGTTCTTTGTTAATCTGGGTACATAAAGTACACCATTAAGCTGCCTAGTGATGCCATTAGAGAATTGTAGTTGAATAGAGCCTTGGCCTTTGATGTGAATTGGAGTCACCAAAGAAGATGTACTTCAATTTTGTAGCTATGAGTGTAGAGAAGAGGTCTTTGCATGGCATCATGTGCTAAGAGGCACTTGAATCGAGATACCATTGACGGGCATCTCTATTGGGTTGACCTTGTACCATCAGCGCTCTCTCATCTTCTTGCGAATCTCTGACTATGCTAGAGTTGTCTTGTTGTTGCTGCTGCATCTTCTTCCTGGCGTCATTATGCTTGAGGATGCGACAGTCCTTGATATCACGGTTGGTTCTTTTGTAGTACCTGCAAAATAGCTTGGTCTTGGACGATGATTGGTTGTGATGTTGCTGTTGTGGTTGCGAAGTTGCTGGCTATTCTGCCTTTGTCTTCTTGTCCTTGAAGCCTTTCTTCTTCTTGGACTGCTGTTTGGTTGAGTAGAGTGCCATGGATTTGGTACTCGTTGACGTGGACAAGCTTTTCCTCCTTACTTCTTCCTACAATAGACTTGATGTCAATTTTTGTAGAAACAACGCAGGAGTGTTGCTAAAAAGCAACACTAAATTGTCATAAGAGGATGGAAGACTGGCAAGAAGAGACATGGTAGAGTCTTCTTCTGATGTAGGTGATCCTATTGCAGCCAGTTGGTTTAGCAATTGTTTGAACTCATTCAGATGGTCGCTTAATGAGGTGCCTTCGCTCCTTTTGAGTGTCAGCATCTTCTTCCTCAAGAAGAGACGAGTGGACACATATGAGGTCTCGTAGATGCTTGTAAGGATATCCCACGCTTCTTTGGAGGTGGTGCTGTTTGACATGTGACCAATCTAAGTGTCTTTAAGATTCAAGGATACAATGGCAAGTGCTTTGCCATCCTTTGCTTCCCATGCTAGAAGCAATTCAGGTTCTACCGACTCGGGTATTGAACCATTTACGTACCCCCACAGCTCTTTCTCGATCAGGATCATTCTCATCTTGGACTTCCACATGTGGAAGTCATCTCCGTTGAATTTGTTGATTAGGTGGATCTCTAAGGTTGAACCTTCCATAGCGATCGAACAGCAGAGATGAAACACAAACAGAAAGAACAGCCCTATAGAGTTAGAATAAATCCTGGACTCTAATAATCCAATGAACCTTGCTCTGATACCACTTTTGTGGGAGCAAACACTGATATCACTCTATGGGCAGAAATAGATATCAGCTCTGATACCACTTCTATTGGAAGAAAAAAAAGAAAATTGTTATAACCAGGACCGTGGATTACTTGGAGAATGGAGTTACGAGCAATTTTTTGTGTGTGAAATCAGATTATCAGTGTAGGAGTCATAGACTGCCGTGAAAGAGATATTGAAAAAGGAATTAGGCGTCTGAGACGGCCATGCAATTCTCTAATACTGATAACCTGATATGAAGAGAATGTAGAATTAATCCAAGCGTTAGAGACAGCCATACCATTCTCTTCTTAATAATGCTTGTGTGAGAGGAGCGAGAGTTATCATTCAACAAGAATGTGAAGGTGTAGAACAATAACGAATCTTTATATTGAAGTTGTAAATACAATGATCAGACCACAATACAGTTGCACTAATAAGCGCGTGATCCTACTAACAGATTCAAGACAATTGCTAAGGTTCTAAAATAGTTCTCTTTCTCTCTCTCTATGATCACTAACTCTCAGGAGTCAGCTACTGATAAAAGACGTTCTCTGCTATCTAACCTTACGTATCATGATCCTTTCTCTGTACAATCGCTCAATCACATGTATATATATCAGCTAGAAAAATCTTGTACTAAGTTAACTTTACAATTACAAGATTGATAACAGCTGTTAAACTGATCAGTGGATCGGTTCGTTGATGGAGCGTGAAGGCTTTTTGGTCTAAAAGCGAAAATCTGTGTATTTTAGCGGACTGGAAATGCGACACTCCTTGGCCTTTTGGTCGTTGCCTTTACCCGAGGGCATCCTTCTGAATTTGTAAGACACCTTCGACGTTTGGAAGACACCTTCAGCGTTTGAGACACCTTCGGAGTTTGGAAGACACGTTCGACGTTTGGAAGACACCTTCGACATTTGAGAGACCTTTGGAGTTTGGAAGACACCTTCAGTGTTTGGAAGATTCAACGTTGTAGAACATCGCCTTTGATTTGTAGGACAACTTTGGCCTATTGTAGGGCAAGTGTCACCTTTTTTTTCGCTTGTTGAAAACTGCATGCAAATATGTAGTGTCAGGTTTTTTCTCAATTTTCGCCTACATGGAAACCTGTATAAAACTTGCATTGTCGCATGTCAGAAAACTCTGTGTAAAACACAATGTCGAGTTTTTCGCATTTTTTGGCTGTGTAAAAAATACGAGTAAAAACTAGATTGTAGCGACATTTCATTTTCTGCAGGTTACATTTGAGAGAGTAAAATCTAGAGAAGGAAGGAGGGCTGTTGGGATGAGTAGGAATTAAATTGAGCTCCAACAAGGACAAGGTGACTTAAGTAGAACATATTTTTGGTTGTAAGATGTTTTCTTCAACACTTCTTGGATTTCTGTGAGAACATCAGAAAAAACGACAGTTTTTAATATAAAAAAAAAATCCTATTTTTTCATAAATACACCTCTCTTGATACGTGAAATCGATACTGCATATCGATTTCTCGTATGAAAAAAACTAAAAAAAACCTCTCATTGATACGGGAAATCGATACCGGATATCGAATTTGATACCCGGTATCGATTTTCTGTATCAAAAAAAGCTCTTTTGATACGAGAAATCGATACCGGGTATCGAATTCGATACCCGGTATCGATTTCCCGTATCAAAAAATATATAAAAATAACTAAATTTTAATCGTTTTTTTTTATACGGCAAATCGATACCAGACATCGATTTCCCATATCAATTGAGATTTTTTTATGAAAAAAAAAATGTCATTTTTTACGTATAGAAAAATACTATAATTTTTTACGTATAATTTGAGTTTGCAATTATTACTAGAACAAGATTTTGTTTTTTTTTTTCAAGATTGATATGTAAGATAGATCCATCTTTGACGAAATTTGCAAGTGCCCAAATACATATGCGAGATTTGCGAGCTGTTTGTGTTTCATCTCTACTACTCGATCGCTATGGAAGGTTCAACCTCAGAGATCCATTTTGTCAACAAATTCAATGGAGATGACTTCCACATGTGGAAGTTCAAGATGAGGATGATCCTGATCGAGAAAGAGCTGTGGCGGTACATAAATGGTTCAATACCCAAGCTGGTAGAACCTAAATTGCTTCCAACATGGGAAGCAAAGGATGGCAAAGCACTTGCCATTATATCCCCTGGATGTATGAACTGAGTCTGAACTGAAGGGACTTCTAGCATGCTTGTTGATAATGCAACTTTCGCATGGAGAAGCTAGCTTCTTGACTGAAGGCATGCCTTGTACTAGACTCTGAGCTAACATTTGCTGTATTGTTGTAGTTAAGATAGCCAAGTCTGAAATGCCACAGCATATCAGTTGATTCAGAAGTGGCTGTGTGAAGAGCTTGACTGTTAGAAGAATAGTAAATACTGAGTTTGTACAGATAGCCGCTTCTTCTTCCGTAGGCTAGAACCTTCCGGGATTTGTCAAAAATTGCGCAACCTTCTATATCGAATTTGACCTTCTGACCTGAATTGGTGATTTTGCTAATTGAGAGCAGATTCTTGGTAAGATTTGGAATGTGGAGAACCTTGACTTCACCTCTTTTGAACCCAACTCTGACTGTTCCTTCACCTTCAATTGAATGTGATGAGTTGTCTCCAAGTTGCACAACTCGAGAGTGGGTGAATGACTTATAGTCTTTGAACTAGTCGCGATGGTGAGTCATGTGTTGAGTTGCTCCTGAATCTAGATACTAGGAATCGATCTCCTGTTGTTCTCCGACTTTGGTCATGAAAGCTGCTTCATCTTCTTCTTGTTGTTGCTGATTTGAGTGACTGGCTGTAGCACTATGTGCTTGTTGTTGAAACTGCTTCTTGTTTTCGTTGTTGTACTTTAAAGTTTGGCAGTCTTTTATTTCATGGCCAGTTCTCTTACAGTATATGCAGAAAAGTTTCTACACTGGTTGAAATGATGAAGAGCTTGAATTCGATCCTAGACCAGAATTTGGTCCTGACTGGATGTTGCTCTTCTTGTCAGTAGAGCCTGACTTTGTAGACCTCTTGGATCTAAATTTCTGATTTTTTAAATACAGAGCTTGAGGATCCAATCCTAAGCATGAGGAGGATGCTGATCTTCTGATCTCCTCTTGTAGGAGTAGCGAAATTACTCTTGATAGAGTGAGGTGCTCCTGGGTAGAAATTGCCATTACCCAATTTTTGTAGGCATCAGGTAGACTCGATAATAGAGTCATGAGTGCATCGGAATCTTCTATGACTGAGCCGGTTGCATTCATCTGCTCCATAAGATTCTTGAACGTGTTGAAGTGACTCGAAACACTATCTGTCTCAAACATTTTGAGGGTGAAGAATTTCTTCCTCAGATAAAGCTTGGATGTAACGTCTCTGATGTCATAGAGAGTTGCTAGGATGTCCCATGCATCCTTAGTTGTCTAAGCAGCACGTATGTGGCTGATCTAAGTATATTTGATGTTGAGGGTAATCATGGCAAATGCTTTGCCATCTCTCAGTCTCCACTTGGTGATGATGGTTGCATCACCTAATGGTTTGAGCTCTGTGCCATCAACGATGTCCCACAGTTCCTTGGCTAGAAGTATAACCGTCATCTTGAATTTCCAGAGATGGTAGTTATCTCCATCGATTTTGTCAATGAGAGATGAACTAGATGATGGATCCATTCTGGTTGAACGAGTTCGTTGGTAGAAACAATGATTGTTAGAATACTGTTGGCTGTGCATTTGCTAGAAAGACATCTTAATAGAAACAAGACTGATAATCCGTAGTAAAAATACAGATTATTGAAATGCTTGCTCTGATACCATGTCGTAAAAACCGCATGTGGGCAAGCGCAGTGGAAGCTTGAGGATTGGAGCATGGTGTGTAGGAATGAAAACGCAACAGTTAGCAGCAGAATTATTCAAGTAGAAGAATTCATACAGTATGCGCAAATGAACGACATAGTAGTGAGACAAAAATTGCACTCTGATTAATATCAACAATGAGTACAAGAGCTTGAAGTAATAACTTCAGCTTGCTAAGCGTAATAACACTGGCTACAGGAAAAAAAAAAAAAAAAAAAAAAAAAAAAAACTTTGATTGAAAGAGAAAAATTCAATTAACTCAAATTCTTGACTTTTGTTTTTACATAGCTTGAATCAGCTAATATATAGATTTACAAGTGTCGAGGAACAAATATCTTACAAGCCTTTAATGCTATTTACGCCAGTCTTTGCATATGTACAAAGTTGGTAACCGCCTATGGGATATTTGGTTTGTCCAGCTGTTTTTTAGGGTTTGTTGATAAGTTGGCGACGTCAGTCAGCCAATGTAGCAAAACACGAAAAAGCCGAAAAACCCGAAGGTGCTTTAGATTGAAGGTATGCAACTCTTGAAGTTGTCCTTATACTAAAGGTATGTAAATCCCTAAGGCGCCCTTAGATTTAAGATGACAAAGAAGGTGAAAAAGCTGAGAAAGTGCCTTACATCGAAGGCAGTGAGGAAGGCGAAGGTGCCTTAGATTTTAAAGGTAGCGAGAAAGGCGAAAAAGATGAAAATGCCCAAAAATGATTGCTAAGGCATTTTGGCACTTGGCTAGAGTGTCGCATTTTTCGCTAAGGAGCAAAAAAGACAAAGGTGTCTAAAAAGATTGCTTTTAAGGTAAAAGAAGAAAATGTGAAGGTCCAAAAATATGAAGTCGGCCTTCGGGGTTTTTCAAGATGCTCATTACTTGAATGATTTGTTTAAGGTTGAGCATAAAAAATCTAACATCCAGTTCACATCAAGTCGAAGGCCAAGGCTCTATTTGACTACAATTCTCTGATGGCATCACTAAGGTAGCTTAATTGTGTACTTTATGTACCCAAATTAACAAAGAACTTATTGTCTATTAGCAAGAAGGCTGCAGAGCTTTGTTTACAGCTAGACGATGTACTATTGTAATTGAAAATTCAAAGGAAATCCTCTCTGCTTCCAAAGAAGGAAATTTGTACATACTGAGTCACGTTGTTGCACTTTCTGTGAGTTGTTCAGATGCTAATTTATGGTATCAGAGATTACGACATCTAAACATGCATTCAATCTTGTATATGCATCATAACAAAATGTTCAAGGACGTGAATATAAATGTTGTTACTATAGCTAATCAATCCGTTTATCAAAGTTGCTTAGGCAAGCAGCCTAGAACCAAATTTCCAAGAGGATAGGCCAGAAGAGCCAAGTCCATTCTGTCACTGATACACAGTGACTTATGTGGTCATATGAGCGTACCTTCCTTGGGTAAGGCTCTATATTTTATTACATTCATTGATGACTACTCCCATTTTACCAGTGTAATGTTCATTAAAAACAAGTCAGAAGCATTCAATTGCTTCAAAGAATTCAATCAATATGCTGAGAATCAGACTGGTTAGAAAATCAAGGCCCTACGGTCTGATTCAGGGGAAGAGTACCTATCAAATGAGATGAAGGACTATATGTCGTCATGTGGTGTGCACCATCAGTTTACCACAAGGTACACTCCTCAGCAAAATGGAGTAGCTGAGCGGAAGAATCGCACACTGTTGGAAGTTGCATGATCCATGACAACCAATGCCCATTTACCTCAAACATTTTGGGCATAAGCAATCTCTACGGCCTTCTATCTACAGAACTACTCCAGCACTAAAGTAGTTGATTCTAGGACACCATTTGAAGCCTACTACGGATACAAAGCAAGCTTGAAACATCTACTTGTTTTCGGATGTCTCTGCCATGCACAAGTGCCATCTGATCTAAGGAAGAAGCTGGAGCCAGTAAGGTGTAAGAGCATCTTCATCGGCTACTCAACGTCACATAAAGCATATCGCATCTATGATGTTGATTCAAGTTAGATCTCAGTCAGCCGTGATGTTGTCTTTCTTGAAGGCAAGATATGGCATGGAGGACTGCAAGCCCATAGACACACCTATGGATCCAAAAGCTAAGTTGTCCAGAGATATGTGCCCCAAAACTCAAGCAGATCAACAAGAAATGTGCAAGTATTTTTATCAGTCTGTCATAGGATCTATTATGTATCTATGATCTGTACACGACCTGATCTAGCATATGCAGTAAGCACATTGTCTCAGTACATGTCCAATCCAGGCCTACGGCACTAGAAAGTTCTGCAAAGAGTATTGAGGTACATTCAAGCTACAAAGCACTATGCTTTGAGCTATAATGCTTCTTGGTTTCCAAGGGGAGGCTTGAACCTAAGACCAAAGAAACTTTGGATGTCAAGCTAACCAACTAAGCCAACCCCGTTGGTTTTTTTTTGAGCTATAATGGAAATATAGAAGCTGCACTCACATTGACCACTTATTCAGATTCAGATTGGGCAGGAGACGTGGATACCAAAAAATCCACATCAAGCTACATTTGTTTCC
Organism: Diphasiastrum complanatum; assembly: GCA_029204225.1. Taxonomy (NCBI): domain Eukaryota; kingdom Viridiplantae; phylum Streptophyta; class Lycopodiopsida; order Lycopodiales; family Lycopodiaceae; genus Diphasiastrum; species Diphasiastrum complanatum. The sequence continues at coordinate 29,743 of MU831869.1, read as the reverse complement.
TCGCAGGAGGACCCAGCTCATGGAACAACAAAAGTGCATTTCTCTGTCCTCCACAGATTTCGAATATGTTGCAGCTATATCAACAGTGAAGGAAATAATTTGGCTAAGGAGGCTGCTGCAGGATCTGCAATTCACACAGATCAGTTCGACAATACTCCAGTGCGACTCATAATAGAACTAAGCATATAGAAGTTCAATTTCATTTTCTTAGAGAGAAAGTTCAGAGTCTAGATGTTGTACTAAGTTATTGTCATACAAACAGTATGTTGGCTGATATTTTGATAAAGCCATTGTCTAGAGATAAACATTCTACTTTAATAAGTATGTTAAATCTCAATTGCAGATCAGATTTATAGTAGTTAGCTTAAGGGGGAGTGTTGGAGTTTAATCTAACTCCTACTCGTCCCCACAGCCCTCCTTCCTTCTCTAGATTTTACTCTCTCAAATGTAACCTGCAGAAAATGAACTGTTGCTATTTTTACTCGCATTTTTTGCACAGCCGAAAAATGCAAAAAACCCGACATTGTGTTTTTACATTGAGTTTTCTGACATGCGACAATGCAAGTTTTACACGGGTTTCTACATAGGCGAAAATTGAGGAAAAAAACTCGACACTGCATATTTGCATGCAGTTTTCAAAAGGCAAAAAAAAAAAGTGACACTTGCCCTACAATAGGTCGAAGCTGTCCTATAAATCAAAGGCGATGTCCTACAAATCTCGAAGGTGTCTTCCAAACTCTGAAGGTGTCTCAAATGCTGAAGGTGTCTTCCAAACGCCGAAGGTGTCTTACAAATCCTGAAGGATGCCCTCAGGTAAAGGCAATAGCCAAAAGGCCAAGGAGTGTCACATTTGTAGCCTGCTAAAATACACAGATTTTCACTATCAAACCAAAAAGCCTTCACGCTCCATCAACGAACTGATCCACTGATCAGTTTAACAGTTGTTATCAATCTTGTAATTGTAAAGGTAAGTTAGTACAATATTTTTCCAACTGATATATATATATATATATATATATATGTGTGTGTGTGTGTGTGTGTGTGTGTGTGTGTGTGTGTGTGTGTGTGTGTGTGTGTGTGTGATTGAGCAATTGTACAGAGAGAAGATCATGTTGCGTAAGGTTAGATAGTGGAGAACACCTTTTAACGGTAGCTAACTCCTCAGAGTTAGTGATCAGAGAGAGAGAGAGAGAGAGAGAGAGAGAGAGAGAGAGAGAGAGAGAGAGAGAGAGAGAGAGAGAGAGAGAGAGAGAGAGAGAGAGAGAGAGAGAGAGAGAGAGAGAGAGAGAGAGAGAGAGAGAGAGAGAGAGAGAGAGAGAGAGAGAGAGAGAGAGAGAGAGAGAGAGAGAGAGAGAGAGAGAGAGAGAGAGAGAGAGAGAGAGAGAGAGAACTAATTTAGAACCTTAGCAATTGTCTTGAATCTGTTAGTAGGATTTTGTTAGTAGGATCACACACTTATCAACACAACTATATTGTGGTTTGATCGTTGTATTTACAACTTCAATATACAGATTCACTATTGTTCTACACCTTCGCATTCTTGTTGAATGATAACTCTCGCTCCTCTCACACAAACATTATTAAGAAGAGAATTGTATGGCTACTTCTGACGCTTGAATTAATTCTACATTCTCTTCATGTCAGGTTATTAGTATTAGAGGATTCCATGGCTGTCTCAGATGTCTAATTCCTTTTTCAATCTCTCTTTCATGGCAGTCTATGACTCCTACACTGATAATCTGATTTCACACACACAGAACTACTCGTAACTCCATTCTCCAAGTAATCCATGGTCCCGGTTATAGCAATTTTCTTGTTTTTTTTCCAATAGAAGTATTATCAAAGCTGATATCTATTTCCACCCATAGAGTGATATCAATGTCTACTCCTACAAAAGTGGTATCAGAGCAGCACAAATATTCTAAACTCTCTACAAGGTGAGATAAATAACTAATTTATTCTTGAGCTATTCTACAAGTATGGCTTGCTGTTTACAGAGAGTCACTAAATACAAAGTACTTGTCAAACAAAAATTTCATTCAGCAAAGAGTGGATGCTAGATAGTGCCTATGGTGAAAAACTTCGGTTGAACCTCTCGGTCGAGGAGACTTGGTTGGAGTTCCTTAGTGAAGATTCGATGGAGGAATTCGGTGGAAGAGAGTCACTTCAAAACATTCGGATGGAAGCCTCGGTTAGAGAGACTTGGTTTTGACATTCAATTAGTTTTGGTAGGATACTAAGCATTGGAAGAAGATGGACATCGGATGTATTTCAATCAATATGAAGTAGTCAAACATCGGAGATAAAATTGGATGTGACGAAGGATTGAGGAGCCAGATATAAAATATGGTGACTCTCTGATGTGCTTGTCGGATGTAACTTTAGTGATAGTATAGAGGCTTGTCAGATCTCCTGTTGGTTGCAGTCTCAAATGTACTTAGTCATGAATGGAAATGTTTCAGACTGGTTTGTCTTTGACTGAATCTTATAACCGAATCAGATTAACAATATGAGATTATGTATTGATTATTTTTGAGACATGATTGAACTCGTAGAATATGATTTATATGTTGAATCAATTATTAAAGCTGAAAAAGTGTGAGAAACTTTGAAGATGTCGGATGTAGTCTAAAGCTTGGCAGATAGCAACAGATAGTCATGGAATGCAGTGTCGGATGTACTAGAATATACTAGCAGATGCAAATGTGGCAGATGCAAATGAAGGTGGAGGGCGTCGAATGGAGATTGGCAGATGCAATGGACGTTAGATGAAACGAAGATGGAGGACGTCAGATACAACTAATGAGAAAGGGTGTCGGATCCGAAAAAAATTTGGATCGAAAAATAAAACTCGAAAAAATGAAATTCATAAAAAAAAATTCGAAACAGAAGAAGTCGAAAAAATAGAACTCGAAAAATAGAATGAGAAAAAATAGACCTCAAAAAATAGAGCTCGAAAAAATAGAACTCGAAAAATAGAACTCAAAAAAATAAAACTCGAAAAATGAGGGATCAAAAAAATTGTGGATCAAAAAATAATAGATCGAAAAAATAATGTCTCGAAAAAATTAGTGGATCGAAAAAAATCACGACTCAAAAAAATAAGAGCTCCAAAAAATATAGGATCGAAAAAATAATGTACCTTTATGTGTTTTTTTAGAAAATCTCAAGTATCAAAAAATATAAAGTATCGAAAAAAATTTAAACATGAAAAATGTTAGAAGGGATTGAAAAATGTCAAGTATCGAAAAAACTATAAGGTATCGAAAAATCGAAAAACTTGAAAAAAAAAACAAAAATCGAAAAACTAAAAAACTTGAAAATAACTCGCAAATTGTGAAAATTTTAAAAAAAATCGAAGCACTCAAAAAATTCAAAAATCTTAAAAATTCGAAAAAACTTGAAAACTCGAAAAAATCCAAAAAATTAAAAATCCGAAAAACTTGAGAAATTGAGAATCCAATAAAGTCGCAAAATTGGAAAATGCCGAAAAATTTCAAAAAATTGAATGGGCGTCAAATGTAGAGTGATCTGGACGTCAGATACAAAAATGTGAGATGCAAGATATCGAAAAATCCAAAAACTCGAAAAAATCGAAAAACTTGACAAAAACTTGAAAAAAAAAACCTACATCTCGAAAAACTCAAAAAAATAAAAAAAAAATCAAAAAACTCGAAAAAGTTGCAAAAATCCAAAATCTTTAAATAAATCAAAATACTCGAAAAAAAATAGAATAACTCAAAAAATACTAAGATCTGAAAAACGCAAAAGTTATGAAGTCTTGAAAAACCTGAACAATTCAAAAATCGAAAAACTCTTAATTAGAAAAACTTGAAAATTCAAAATTTTAAAAAAATCGAAAAACCCAAAAAACAAAAAAATCTCGAAAAATCAGAGGATCGAAAGATTGCAAAGAGTTGAACAAATAGGATAGTCGAAAAATTACAACGAGTCAATAAAATTTCAAAGAGACAAAAAATTGCAAAGGGTCGAAAATTGAAAAGAGTGGAAAAATTTCAAAGGGACAAAAAATGTCAAAGGGTAAAAAATTTCAAAATCAGATGCAAACAGAAAATGAAAATCGGAAAAAGAAGAAAGAAAACGTTGGATATAAGATCTTGGTAGAAATTCGAAAACTCGAACAATTTAAAAAAACGTTTGATGCAATTGAGGATTAGAGCGACGGATACAAAAATGGGTGGCAGATGCAATCAAAGTGGCTTGGCGGATGGAATTGCAGAGGGAGCGTCTGATGGAATAACGAAAATCTAGTAAAAACTCGAAAAATATAAAAAGCTCAAAAAATGAAAGAATTCGAAAAACTCGAAAATTACAAGTACGTCGGATTCAATCTGAAGGTCATCGGATGGAATGTAGATGGGCGTCAGATGCGAAGTGAGATAGATGACGGATGCAAGGTGAAATTGTTTTGGCGGATGCGATAGTAATGCAGAGTGAAATACTGAGAGTTGTCGGATGTTATGCGTGGAATACAATAAAAATGGAGTGGCAGATGCAAACAAGATGCAAATTTGTGGGCTTCAGACCTAAGAACTCGTCGGATGCAAAAAAAATTTAAAAGCTCAAAATTTTGAAAAACTCTCAGAATTTGTGTGAGACTCGAAAAATTGAGAAACTCGAAAAATTTTTGTGAGACTCGAAAAATTCTGAAAAACCCAAGAAACTCGAAAAAATTTCGGAGACCTCAAAAAATTCTAAAAATTGCGAGAAACTTGAAAATTATGAGAAATTCAATTTTTGATTGTCAATGTCCAGAAATGCAAAAAAGCATTGTGACGGTGGATTTTTGGAATGTTTGAGGTGAGTTTGCACAGACTTGAAGAATCAATAAGGATGTTTGAAAAAATCTCGATCTAACAAACAAGAATTTGGAATGCATGCTTGGAAAAATGAGAAATGCAAGACAACAAATAACCAACAAAAAACGAGTCAAAACTGAAAAATTGTCTTGTAAAAACAAGTTCTGGATCAAAAACCAAAAAGATTGTCAATGGCAACTAGCGCCAAGGTTAGGGCAAGCATCTTTTGTCTCTTCTTCTCTATTAGCACCTATTTTTTCTCTATTAGCAACGATTATCTCCTTGTGTGCTGCGATTCTTCTGATAGATATTCTGCTAAACAATGGGTCTGCTATGGCGTCTACTGGTTGTCGAATATTGGTAGTGTGTCCCGCCTGTGAGTGGCACACCTACAACCTGATTTGGATCCTTGATTGGCAATGGTAGTTCATCTTGGATGTAGGATCTATCAGGACTCGATTTTCTACTTTCTACAGACTATTTCAGTTCTTGCTTTATTCGTATGGTCTGCATATTATTGCTAAACTATTCTACTCAAAAAACATGGAATTAAACTAAAGCTACTCCTATTGAAATCACAGAATCAACACAACCTCTTTAAAACTGAAATCACAAATAAGGAGAACTCCTCAAGGAGACGAAAACTGGGAAACATCGAAAATAAGTGGAATGGTAGATCGATCTCCAAGTCCTGCACATCTACCTGATGCTAACACAAATGGAAATCCTACAAAGTGCTTATTACATCTATCACTCAACAGTTGTAACAAGAACTTCTCCGGGAGCCGATAATTATGAAGCATCTGAATTGAGTAGAATAATGGACCAGCCTCCAAGCCCTGCACATCTACCTGATACTAATCCCAAACCAATCCTTAAGAGAGAATTAACAACAGCAAACACATTCATACATCAGTACCCTAACTATATGCATGAAGATGGAGCATGGAAGGAAATGCATGTAGTAGAATCTTCAATTCAAAGAGCAACAACATTTTCGTACATAATACATGCTATGAAACTCGTGGTGGAGGCCTCTATCTATACCCACGACCTGTAGGACCCAATTGTATCATATTTTGGAGTCCACTCTTGCAACTGAGTGAACCCCAATCTATAATAGTTTGAGTTCCACCTCTTACTTGATAATAGGAGGCCTCTTTATTAAAAACATAATTCAAGTTGAGATAGTCTAAATAGGGCTCAACTCCTCTCATTTGTTATCTGATTTGTACTTGTATTAGTAGTAATATACAATGTCTATTTTTCCTCTCTAGCTAATACATTGATTCTACATTGTCTATGGCTGATTAGATCTACTTGATCTAAGTGTATTCTTTATTGTAGATCTTATTTTGATGTGATTTTGAGTTCAAATTTTAAATCTTGGTTGGAGCCATCATCAGCTTGGAACATAAATATTCATGCATTCTTGTTGGGTGGCATATGTCTGTTGGAGGGTTTGCGTATATCAAGACAACCCTAACCGTAGTTAATAAGCGAGAGAGATTTGACACCATGTGTGTGTAAGTCCAACCTGATGATCACATAGTTAATTGATTAGTTAGAAGTTAATAAAAGGATATTAGGCCTTTTTGCGAGACTTTTAATGTCGCAAGGCCTAAATAGCCAAGTTAGTGGATAAAAAGCCCCCCCCCCCGTTTTTGAATTGGTTCCCTCCAAATTTTGAATGGGTTCTCTCCAACTTTTGAATTTCAGATATTTAGGGTATAAATTGGCCAATAGGATTTGAGGCCAAAGCCCTAAAATCCACTATATATAGTGGTAGTTTTGAATTATTGTAGACACTTTCTCTCTTCATTTCAATACAAGCAGGTTGGGCCTCTTATGGAATGGATATGGAACGTCGTCTCATGTTTTATTTGGATTTGCTAATTGTTGGATTTGATGCTTAATGGGATTGATTATTGTTATACTTTTTGTGAGAGAGAAAGAGAGAGAGAGAAGAGTAAGCTCTACCATTGTTATGTAGTGTTACTTGCTAATGTTAAAGGATAGTAGTCTTAGTGGATCTTAATGTTAGATATGGATCATGTGCATTTGATGGATTATGAACTATGTTATCGCTCTCATGGGAATGAATCTCTACGTGATAACTAGTTGATCCTCTTTAGTTCCGTGATGCTTGTGTGCTTGGATCTAGGGTTGAAGGTGGATAGGAAATATCTGCTACAATTTTGGCACCGTTGTCGGGGAGCTAAGCCAAATTTTCATTTTTTTAGCATGTATTTGATTCATGGATGGATGTTAGCTTGCATTTAGGCATCTTGTGAAATAATGTGTTATAATGTTATTAATAGGCTGAACACCAATATTTTTCCAAGAAAATCATGGTAAACTTGCCAACCCAATGCATAAGTTTAAATCTTCACTTATTGAAAACATGTATTGTAGCTCTTGTAAATTTTTTTGGAGTTCAACTCATAGAAATTGTCTCTACTTTGCAATAAGTACTTGAGCATTCTTTGAATTATGTTTATGTAGTATAAAATAATTTGTCCCCTCCTTGTTGCCAAGATTTTGGTTCCAATCAGCCACACAAAAGAGGACATACAAAAGAAACAAACTCAAATGAGGAGCTAATTGTTTTTAGTAGTAATATGAGTTATCACCGATAAACTTAGCTAAGCGGCAAAAAAAGCACAACTCATGTAAAATTCAATTACGGTATTCAGTCATCAACTCAAAACTTTTTGACAATCAGTAGGACAATAACTTCTTGGAAGTATGTAAATTGTTTGTTTTTCAAAAAAAAAAATCTACAACATCCATGATTTGTTGACTCGAAGTCAGTCCAATTCAACTACTTATCTAATATTGAACAATTATAAGTATTAAGCTTTTGAGTACTACTACAACATTATGGATAAGTTTTGAGTTTTTGTAGATAACTTTACAATAGTGAAGGTCTCATTTTTGGACTTTGTAAAATCAATAACTAATACATGTTCACATTTTATATCTATATGTCAATTATTAGCAAAGGATTCAATCACTTCCACCAGCACACAATTGAAAAGTAAAGTGTGTTGTTGCATTGATTTTGTACAATTCTATATTGGTTCATTGCATATGCTAAAGGTTTTTGTACCTTATATAAATCTTCTTTCCTTTATTCATATTATAACAATAGGCAATCAAAGCTCACATAGTTGCTAAACAATACTTAATATCACTTCTGAGTATTATCTTATTTAAATATCTTAATAGTTCCATTAAATGTTATGAGGCATTTAGAAGTCTATTTTACCTTAAATTGCTTCTTGTACATAAAATGATCCATCGAGATCCATACAAAATTGATTAAACTAAATAAATATTGAGGAATACAAGTGTGAGATGTTGTCTCATGATAAGGGTCTTTACATTCTACCATCAATATATTTGTATTTTCACAACAATCTCTCATTTTATTGAAAGTGTAATGACAATTTTCTAATGATTTTGAAGGAGGAGGCTACACTTATTTTGTTTGTCATCTTGAGCCAAGTCTCTTGAAGAGATAAGCTATATATTTCACATGGCAATTTTTATATAGTAATTTATAATCTCATACAATCAAACTTTACTCTATCATTTGACAACATTTTACATCACCTTAAATTACCTAAACATTTGAGGTTGTAGACATAGAGAGAGAGATACATGACCGCACTTAGTTCCTCTTGACAAAGCAAGACTGAAGCTCTTTAAAGCCTTTATTCATAATCCAACAAGGTAAAGTACAAGTGAAAAGTAAAATATAGTACTAGAAAGCACCATAAAGCATAACCACTTTCAAGACATCTAACTAACACCTACCACCATGTCACTTAACAACTTTAAATAGCATTTTAACCATAGTCCAGTCTTCTCATACACATGATAGTTTAGCAATAGGCCAAGCCGTTATATCATCATATCAGGGCGAGTGCCATACTAATCAACTTACGGTCAATTGGTCCGTATCAGTTCGTTTTAGTCAAAAATATATATATGAAAAGTTTACACCATTTTGAGTTTTACTTAGCCAAAAGACCTGGTGTGAACACGTGTGCTGGTATCAGAGCAAATTTATGCTATATTGACCCAAGTGACCCTTACATAGTAAGGTATGTCATGCACTATTGTCCATACTCCTGAGCGTATCCATGCTTTTCAGTTGTATCTCACCAAGAGTCTAAAGTAACACTGACGGGAGTAAGGTAACGTGTTACCATGAGTGTTATATCTAAATGACATAACATCCACGGTATTAGGACACTGTGTAGGAAAGATGTGATTAATATTTAGTAAGAGACTGCCAATGTTTATACTAGGTATTAGGGCAGATCCGTGCCATTCTAATCCTTAAGTATAAACTACAATTCTTACGCATATCCATGCTGTCTAAGATCATATTATTGGAGTCCTAACTGTTAAATTCAGTGACCAAATCTTATTTCAAGGTACTTTATTTTGATTTAAATGTGGTCTTATGTGGTTTCTTTTTTTCGAAAAAGGGACAAAAAAAGAGAAGAAAAAAAGTGAACTTGTGTAAAATAGTGGTATACCATAAACTATATGGAACCGAAACTACCATGCTTACCGAAGTTGCAAGGAGTTCGTTTAAACTCGGAATGCGTACCTAAATGGTTGTAGATGTAGCTTCTTGAGAGGCAGCCATAGTAGTTTTTAAGCGAATGAGTTCTTTCTCTTTTAGATCATAGAGAAGCCAAGAGACACATTTATTTAGCATATTGCTACGGAGAGTTATATAGAAAGCATTTACAAGACATCTTCTGACTATGCTAGTTAACTTGCATTGTAGAGATCCAGTTGGTTGCATACCTTGCGATAACGAGTAGTAGGTTTAGGAATGAACCAAGTAGTATTCTGAAGAGGCTAGAGCAATATAATGAAACTACAACATGAGATATCATTAGTTTCGTATTGTGAGATTTGTCAGAAATAAGCTTAAAAAGTATGTGAACAGAAAGCATAAATTTATGGTCCAACAGCCACCGATGATCTTAAAGTATTAGTACAAGAAGAGCAGATGACCCTCCTATCCATCGCTAGACAGCAAGGCACGTACGTGCAAGACCAATCATGCCGAAGCTATCCATCGTTGGATAGAACATAAGCATATACATTATCAATCATAAATTAGGCAATAGGCAGCGATCTACTGTCCATTGCTGGACAACGCCCAACCTATTCACAAAAAGTGTGAACAAAGTGTGAATACATGAGGCAGCCCTCCATCGTTGTCTTCTAAGCAGTATAGAGCAAGTTTTTGCTCAGAAAGATGGTTACTATATCATTGTTATCACCTGCAATATCAAAGGATTATCACATAAACCAAACTATCCATCGTTGCCTATTGAGACAGAATGGATGGTTTCAATTATCAAAAAGTATCATTGATGTCCATCGCTGGACTTCAATGCATTCTTAACCTATCACAACCTCTTTACAACTTAGAGTGATGAATATCACCGAGAAGCAGAAGGTTATCAAACTATCCTTACCAGGAGAGTAGAGCAATTACAAGAGGAGTGTAAAAGAGAAGAAGATACATACCGTAAGCTAGCAAATCGTTGATCCGTAGGTAGGTAGGGCGCACTTTCAACGAGTGACAGAGGAGCAAACTTCTTCACTGGTGTTGTAGAGCCACAGGGTTGAAAAGAGCCTGCACTTATAGTGTCTAGTAAGGTAGTAACCTGGAAGGAGTGAGTGGGAGTGGGAAATTCCATTTCCCTCCAATTTATTTTAAACAAACCAAACCATTTCAAATTTTTGTGGGAAACCCTTTTAGTTAAGAATGGAACTTTATCATATGCAAGGGTATAATGTAAAAAAAACCTTGTAAGTTTGGAGGAGCGGTACATCAGTATTTGTCCACTTTTATGTTAATGCAGTAGGTGAAGTTGAACAAAGGAGCATCCATGAGAGAGAGAGAGAGAGAGAGAGAGAGAGAGAGAGAGAGAGAGAGAGAGAGAGAGAGAGAGAGAGAGAGAGAGAGAGAGAGAGAGAGAGAGAGAGAGAGAGAGAGAGAGAGAGAGAGAGAGAGAGAGAGAGAGAGAGAGAGAGAGAGAGCAAAACATTTAGCATAGTCCCTCTTGAAAAGTCAAGACCAAATCCTTTGAACTCTTTTATTTTATAGCATAACAAGCTGTAACAAAGCTCTATAAAGGCTTACAGTACAAGGTACCATAAAGCAAGGCAAGTTTTAGGATACTCAGTTGTTACCTGCCACCATCCCATAACACAAAACCGCACAAGTTAGTATAGTGGAGAAGACAAGTGTCATAGATGAGCATCAGATGTTATCCATGTCTAAAACAAGATTCATTACTTTATCAGAATAAATTTAGTTGCATAACATTTGTCCACCAATCTTCCCAACCAAATTCTACTTATTAGCTAGAGTCGCTACTGAGAATCCTCCTGTGCTAGTTGTACCAACGAGATTATTTGATTTATGCAAAGATCTCATCAAAGAAACGATGTTATACTCAATTACATCAACGCAAAAAATTATTCAAAATGACAAAACTAGAGATTCCACAAATGGAGCTGATTATGAATATCCTTTCAAGTAAGATGGATATAACTCTGGGAGAGTCCTTGTAATTGGTACATCATGTCAGAGAAGTACTATCAGATTGATTGACCAAGACTGAGACCAAAATCCAATGTGAATTGTTATATTATGTGGAATTCGAAGAGTCAAATGAAGTACTAAATGTAGGGCCATGTGGAAAATTGCACAACGGAATATCACCTTGTCGATTCAACATAAGCATTTTGATCGAGAGACAGTCGTGATAGATGGAGGGTATGAAGTCAATCTGATTTCTACCAAATAATGTGCCAAGTGGGATCTTACAAAAATGAAGCCACAACTTTTGCAATCAAGTTGGCACATTAGTCAAGTGTCAAGCCTAAAGGAATGGTGGAAGATATACCAGTCAAAATTGCTAGTGTATAATTTGTCATTACTTTTGTAACGATGGACTTACCAAAAGCACCATCAGTCCACCAGATTTTATTGTTCGATGACCTTGATTACAAGTTATGCAAGTAATTCATAACTGGAGTACGGGAAAACTTATTTTTGAGAATAATGAACAAGCCATCAAAGTTGATCCACTAACCTAGACAATCAAGCTAGCTCTTCAGAAAGAAGATGATGATTCTTCCACAACAAATCATATTGTTGATTTTATTGCCCGATGACCTTGATTACGAGTTACGCAAGTAATTTATAACTGGAGTACGAGCAAACTTATTTTTGAGAATCATGAACAAGCCATCGAAGTTGATCCACTAACCTAGATAATCAAGTTATCTCTTCATAAAGAAGATGATGATTCTTCCACAACAAATCATATTGTTGATCGAGCTGATAGACATTGGGAGCTCACTATGATTCTCAAACTGATAATATTAACTGGAACCAAGTGTTAGCAACTATTGATTGTATAGTTGGGTATATGTGTTGATATGATGATAGATCAAAAGTAATTATCATTCCAACAAATGATCAAGCTCTTGATATTGCCACTACATATTATGTCAATATGATGAATATGGCTTGGATTTCAAGAGACCCAATTCCAGATCTGATAAACAGAACTGATAGATGACCGGATCCTACGACACATGGATCCAACCAGATTTGGATATCTCTAGATTTCAGATCAATCACCAACGAAATCACCAAAGGTAGTTATATTAAAGAAAGGTAGGCCATCAAGACCTATGACTAAAAAGCAAGCAAAGCAGCATTATAGTAAGGTCTAAAATGCACAAATCCACCAAACAAGGTAGTTACAATAGTTGATCCAAAGATCAGTGATCATGTTGTTGTGCCACCTTTGTGGGACAAAGGTAAATAAAAGATCCAACTCACCCGAATTCGATTTTCGAGCACCAATATACTATGTAGATATATTCTCTCTCTACAACAACATGCAGTCTTACTTACAGTCTGTGCAATACATCGACTTGTAGGATCGACTTCGTCGACATCTATGTCATCGACTTCACCGACTCAACTTTGTCGACATCCTGACGTCAACTTCGTGACATCGACATCTTCGATGATCGTCGACTATTACCACTCAAAATAGAGCTCTTCCTCTGCATTGTCCAATGCAGACCACGTCATAGTTCATTTCAGTACTTTGCAGTAACTGCACTACTTCACGCTCGTTGCCCACACTGTTGTTATAACTGTTGCATGTATATATACATAACGACAACACACTATATGATGTAAGTGAGATACATGAATGAATGTAATCAAAATCAGTTAGTGCAAGCATGATTTAGAGTTCCTCTATGAACTCTATTGTATCAGAATTATCTGATTCCATAGGATCAAAAATTTTAGAGAGAGTGAAAGTGATCCAAGAAGTAGAGATAGTATTCAATCTGTAACTAGCATTGTAAGATCACAACACATAGTGTACCATTACTGTGAACCATTCTCGGGCACATGATCGTGATCTGATAGTTGTATTGACTACAACTTAATTCAAATTATCTATTTTCTTATGTGTGTTCCACTGTGAATGATTTTTGATAATTTCTCTCTCACTCACTGATACTCATTCCATGACTCACTCAAAATATCTAATCTCGAAGGAAACATGGCTGTCTTAGATGCCTAACTGTTTCGCTCCCTTCATGGTTGTCTTTGACACCTACAAGATATTCCCCGTGTCGATCTAAGTTATAGTTTGAAACTATAGTTTGGGAAGATCCTATTATACTTTGCATGTTGAGTTCTCTCTAATCAGAGCCATCATTTTAAACTGTTATCAGTATTCAAGACTATTTTTACAATTTTTTAGATCATTCATCATGGAAGGTACATCTTCAAAAATCCACTTGATCAATAAGTTCAACGATGATGACTTCCACATGTGGAAATTCAAAATGAAGATGATACTCACTGAAAAAAAAACTCTAAGGATACGTCAGCGATTCAATAGTCCCGGCTGAACCTGACATGCTGAACACCTAGGAAACCAAGGATGACAAAGCTCTTGCAATTGTATCTGTGAATCTTAAAGATTCACAAATAGCTCATGTAGCAAATTATACCAGCTCCAAAGAAGCATGGGACATTCTTTCTGGTCTATATGAAACAACAAATGTGTCGACTCGTCTCTTCCTGAGAAAGAAGTTTCTGTCCCTCAAGATGAGTGAAGGAATATCATTCACTGACCATTTGAATGAATTCAAATAGCTACTCAATCAATTAGCTACAATAGGTTCGCCACAATATCAGATGAAGATGCTAACATGTCTCTTCTGTCCAGTCTTCCTCCCTCTTACAACAACTTAGAATTGATCTTGAGCAATACTACAGAAGGTGACAACAAGTTTTTTGCAAGAAGAAGTAAGAAGAAAAAGCTTATCCATGTTGAATACAAAGGCAATCGCCCTCTATTCGAATAATCAACAAATCTAGAAGAAGAAATCTTCGAAGGACAAGAAGACAAAGGCTGAGCAGACCGATTCAGACCAACAATCACAACAACATAGTCGACAACATCAACGGCCAAAGACCAAACTCTTCTCCAAATACTGCAAGAGATCCAATCATGACATCAAGGATTATCAAGTTCTCAAGCACAATGAAGCAAATAAGAAGATGCAGCAGGAGAGAGGATCTGATTCTGCCATAACCTCTCATGAAGACCCAACACTGCTAATGGTACAAGATGAACCCATTAGAGATGCCATGGATTGGTATCTCAATTCTAGTGCTTCTGAGCACATGACTCCATGCGAGTTCCTATTCGAAGATCTCACACCAGCAGATTTGAAGTATGTCTCTCTACAAGCAAAGAAGGTAATTTGTACATTTTGAGTCATGAATATGCACTCACTACCAATGTGAGTACTTCAAATGCCCATTTATGGCATCAAAGATTAGGACACTTAAACATGAGATCGATCTTGTATGTGCATCACAATAGTATGGTCAAGGATCTAAACCTTAATGTTGCCTCCACTAACACTCGACATGCTTGTGAGATGTGCCTACTAGACAAACAACCTAGATCAAGATTTCCAAAGGGACAAGGCACTAGAACTAAGTCCAATTTAGGATTGATACATAGTGATCTGTTCAGCCCTATGAGTGTTTCATCTCTGGGTTCAACACTATATTATATATTAATGCTGAGAGAGAGAGAGAGAGAGAGAGAGAGAGAGAGAGAGAGAGAGAGAGAGAGAGAGAGAGAGAGAGAGAGAGAGAGAGAGAGAGAGAGAGAGAGAGAGAGAGAGAGAGAGAGAGAGAGAGAGAGAGAGAGAGAGAGAGAGAGAGAGAGAGAGAGAGAGAGAGAGAGTATTATGCTCATTAGGAACAAGTATGAGACATTCAACTATTTCAAAAAATAAACAGTTTGCTAAGACACAGATTGGTCAAGGACTCAGGACCCTACGTACAGACAATGGTGGAGAGTTCCCATCAGACGAAATGTCCGACTTCCTATCATCATGCAACATTCATCATTAGTTCACTAGCTACACACCACAGCAGAATGGAGGAGCCGAGAGAAAGAATTGAACATTACTTAAATGCAGCACGATCAATGATGTCAAATGTAGCTACCCAAGAATTTCTGGGCTAAAGCAGTCTCAACAGCTTGCTATTTGCAGAACTATTCAAGCACCCAGGCAGTCGACTCAAGAACTACCTTTGAAGCCTTCCATGGCTACAAACTGAGTCTCAAGCACCTTCGAGTGTTTGGCTGTCTTTGTTATGTGCAGATTCCATCTGATCTGAGACAGAAGCTTGACCCTGTTAGCTGTAGGAGTATCTTCATTGGATACTCGACATCACACAAAGCCTTTCGAATTTATGATGTCAAGTCTCAGTCAGTCGAGATGTCATCTTCCTCGAAGTCAGATTCTATGATTTCAAGTAGAAGTAGTCAATGCAAGAGTTCGTTCCAACGACTCCCATCACCATCGACAGACCTTAACCTGCACCTTCCGACAATAGAAGATATCCATGTCACACAACAAGGAGAATCATCATCTCAGCAACCGACTATTGTTCAAAGATCTATCCGACATCAACAAGAGCTTGATCATTCAATCCCTCAAGCATTCATGAATCTACCTCAGTAGCGAGTTCGAATGTAGACAACTGACATACTGCCATGCATGCTAAGTATAATTCACTGATGAAGAACAAGACTTGGCGCCTTGTTGAAGCTCCTCCTGATGCAAAGATCATCGACACTAAGTGGATCTTTCTAGTTGTCAAAGGATATGAACAAACCTATGGGATTGACTACATTGAGACTTTCAGTCCAGTTGTAAGACTTTAGTCAATTCGATCTTTACTTGCTATTGTAACTGCCGAAGATCTAGAAGTTCACCAGATGGATGTTCAGACAATGTTTCTAAATGGACATATACAAGAAGACATCTACATCTATCAACCTGAAGGTTACATCCTTCAAGGCCAAGAACATAAGGTATGTAAGTTGTAGAAAGCTCTCTATGGGCTAAAGCAAGCTCCAAGGGCCTGGTTTGATAGAATCAATCTATTCTTGTTGCAGCATGACTTCATTCCTAACCCCTCATGTGAATCAGTTCCACATTTTTTTTTGCCTTATTTCTTCTTTCACAGCAATGATGGCAATGGCGACGATGACGATGAAGGGTCCTTGTCCTGCGTCTCCCCTCTCTCACCCTTTGAATTAACAGTTGGCTTTGACTCTGCTCATCACCATTTACCCGTGATGCTCTTTGTCTGATTCAAGCTCAACTCGTAGCTCACTTGCGTGGCTATAATGCAAAGCTATGGATTCAAGAGCTTCGTCAGATTCAAGCTCAACTCGTAGCTAAATTGTGAGTGTACAATGAAAAGCTACAAATTCAAGAATAAGCTACGCTAGAGAGATCATGGGCTACGTTTTCTTCTGTTAGTGTGGATTGTGAGTGTTGTGATAGAAAATCCGATGGTTTGATGGCCCATGCTACAACTACGTCAAAAACAATTGTTTTTCTTCTACAACTCTTCGTCACTTTCAAGCTCAACCGTTGCACATCTTCGGTCCTCCAACGTAAAGTGAGGACGTAGAGCAGAAGTCGATTAGGTGGAACAACCATTCCAACTCGGTGCAATGACTACCATAGAAAATTAATCAAAAATAGAATGTGAATATGTTCATCATACTAGTCAAGAATTTTACAGGCAAAGAAATTAGCATCTATTTTTTTTTTCTTTTGCAAAGTCTAAATAGTGACTCAAGCATTAAGTGGTGACCTGAGTGCAGATGGGCACCGAGTCCTGACTCCTTACAGCTCTGCTAGAGCCAAAGTGTAATTAATTAAATTGAAAGAAAATTTGAAATCGTGTGTAAACCGTTTTCTTTTACAGATAAATTACATGGCACATGGTAGTTTTTTGGCTTTCAGATGAGTGCATGACACATGGCAGTTTTGTGGCCTTCATTTTTGCAGCAATGTTTTGAGCGGAAAGTCCCTACAATTGCACGTATGTTCTGACGAGGATCATATGTAAATCAATTATTCAAAACTTTTTCCACAAATTACGTCAGGTGAGGTGCCTCTAAATCCTTTGTAAAAAAAAAGAACCGATGTCATGGTAGAATGAATGATCAATATTAGACTAAATTGATTCAATGCATGGTGGTCTATGACACCTCATACACTTACCTATTACATTATTTCAGTTTCTTGCACTCATGCAATTACTTTAGATTCTACGTATCATGAATGTCTGTCACGTGTGTTTGAGCAGTAGCTCTATTTAGAGTGACCATGACTTCATAATAAATCACAAATAATATTGACTTTGTGTAGAATTTTTTTTTGAGATTATAACTTTGAACCTTAGTTTAGATTGATTCACAATAACTTTGAACCTTTGTTTAGAGTAATTCATTTTGCATACTAGCTCTTCTTGAAAGAGCAAATATCATTCAAACCATAAAATTGACCAAGAAGAGTTGATGGCTCATTTTCAATATTCAAGACTACTAATATTGTGGTCATTCATCTCTAGGCTATGACTGCATTCAGAGAGAGTCACATTCTATCCAACATGTTCTTTTCAAAACTTGCATCTTAGCCATATATGTCTCCTATGTTGGAAGTATGTGAGGTATGCTGAAAGATACGACTTAAGGGATTTACACAAGTATAAAAACTCTGATACCTGGTTCTATATGAAGAGATAGATGCAACTACCTATTAGTTCTATAATTATATAGACTTTTTTTCACAAATTTGTTAGCATGCTAATGATACTATCAGACTATTGATCTGACTTGCTATTTGGGAGGCATCATAGATAGCCATACAATGAACCTATTTGTCAATTAACTAGAAGATTAAAATGTAAATTTGTTGCTTTGGCATTTGGGCTGAGCAATGCTAATTGCGCTAAATGCAAAAATTGCGGAAGCCAAAACAAAGATAGGGGATGGGATCTCTACTACTAAACTTTCGATAGGATGTCATCCAAAAAAGATTATGCCTAGCATGTTTGGCATTATGGTTGGGTAGTACTAATTGCATCTCATACTAAAATCAATGTCATTATAAAAATCATGCAAATACCAACTTAGGCCAATGTGGTATTGTCAAAGTAAGGGGGAAGGCCCCCCGCCCGAAGGCCTTCCCCTGCGTAAATCAACTGCACTTTTTTTTTTTTACTTTTTTTTTTTCTATTTTTACAAAGTCGACTTTTCAAAAATAGTAATCTCGGATATATGTGACTTTCTAAAAATAGAAACCATACCTTACATTTTTGTAAGTTGATTCGTAAAATTCCTAAAAATAGTATATTGCCAAAAATAAAAAAATTATGGCATTTAAGGCAACTTTCAAATGAACTAAAAAAATATGTGCAGGTATTTACGATATGCAAAATGCCAACTTAGGCCAACATTGCAAAATGTTAACTTATGCCAATGTGCTATTGTTCACATTATGAGAGTTTTTGCACATGGTATTATAAAATGCCAATTTAGCCCAATTTGTGAGGCCAACTTAGGAAGATAATATTGTGCAAACTTATGCCTCAAGTTACCTCTTTGGAGTGCTACACAACTTAGTACATTCTATTGGCTACATTTACCAATCTTTCATCTTGACCGTCGGTGACAATGTAGGGTTAAGATTACAGATGTAACTTGCACATTAGGTTAGGGTTTGAGGAAGAAAATCACCTTCCATACTTATTGTTTATAAGGCTTAGCCAATTCATTTCTATTATCGAAATATACAAAGTATTTATTTCATTGCTCATTTCATTTGTTGCATTATGGAGAGATTGTAGGAGAGGAGGCGGCTTCATGAGCTAGTGTTTTGATCTCTTTTAATGTAATGTGTACGGGCACATGAATAAAGGTTATTGGCATCTTGTTGATTCCATGTAGAGCTTTTGTGAAATGTTTGAAAACAACCTTAGGTGTAATGAAAGGTCTATGTACTCGAGGATTTTCTCATATTTGAGAACCTGCCCTAAGGGTTTGAGGGCTTGAATTCTTGATTTGGGAAAGTTTCAGGGTTCCAAGATGTCAACTTGAGTCCTTAGTTGTCACGAGGCAACCTCCTATTACGTGTTGCCATGTGGCACTTAATATAAGAAGCCATTGGCAACTGTGTTTTTATATAGTTTCATTTTTTAACTTTCTCAAGTGAGATGATTGTTGTGTTTGGCAATCAAGGGATCATGGCGAAGTTGAATTTTAAGATTCACTAAGATAAGGAGGGGGGAGGGGACATCATCCCTCCCCCCCCCCACCTAAATATATCTCCTCTTCATGTAAATTAAAAAAATAGAAATAAACAAGGGGAGCAAAAAACACCAACATCATCATGACTATCAACATTGTCAATGGAGAGCACGCTACGAGTTGTAGTCATACCATATGTTGAGCTTCGTAAGTTAGCTCCCCTTCAAAAGAAAAATCCAATAGCTCTAAATTGTAGACCTTTTGTGTGCACAAATTACGTGGTTCTAAGATGTCAACAACAAAGGAGTTCCAAAAGATGATGCCAAGAGCTTAGATGTCAACAAAAAAGCAAACTACAAGATGTGATGCCGACGGTTTAGATCTCGACAAGAAAGCAAATGTACAGGGCGGATCGGATTCGAGCCTTGTCGTGTGTTGTGACAATAATTCTCCTCATATTTATCTCAAGTCGCAACCCCATAGCCTTGAGGAGGAGGGCCTTTTCTCTCATTCTAGTTCTATCCTTGGCTTATGGGACAAGCACCACAATGTGCCACGTGGCAATCAGCTTGTCGTTGCCAGCAGGTGAAAGCCCTTTTAGGGAGTAGGTTTTTGAGGCACGTGGCACCGTGGGATTGGTCCATCCCATTTAGGGTTTATCGTCCTCGCATTTCTGCCTTCGAATCCTTTTCGCGGTCGTTTCTTATCCCCTTTCCTTTTCCTTTGCTTCGCGCTCTCTCTGCTTTCTTTTCCCATTTCCTTCGCTTTTGCATCCGATCCTCCTCCTTTTCTTCTTCTTCTTCTGGCTGCGTGCGAGCGATGCTGTCCTCTCCCATTCTCTCATTCTCCAGTATCTGCTTCCCAATGTGCATTCAATTCCATGATCGGACCTTTCGCATGCTCCGTGGCAGAAGAATTTGCGCTTTTCGTCAGATTTTTGTTGCACATCAGGCTTGTTGATGTATGGGCGTGGTGGAGCTTGGATGAAAGCTTTTAGATGCAAAGATTCCGGGAACAGCAGCGGATTCAGTTGCAAGATTTACTGCTCCAAGCCGCGAGGACATCAAGCCAAGCCAGGAGCAAGAGCATTTTGGATTTTGCTGCATCGGCGGAACGATTAGGGTAAGCGCAAGTTGATGTCAAGTTGGGAAGAATCGTTGCTGTTTGGGTTTGTGCAAATGCGATAATAGCTTGATGTAGGGATGAACACACAGAAGGCTCAAGGTTGAGGTCAAGATAAGAAGGAAAGGGAAAGCTGGATTAGATCTTTTTTGCAAGCCCTAGAGGGGAAGAGGCACACATTGAGTGGAGGTGGGAGGATGTGCATTTTGTGTGTGGCATCAAGGTGGTCACGGCGCATTGTGACCATGCTGCCATGGCTCATAATCCCTCTCATAATCCTGTGGGCGCTCTCCCAGTGGCTGCCTCCTGGATTTAGGTTTGAAGTGACATCGCCACGCCTAGCTTGTGTGGGTGTTCTTCTCATGAGCCTCGGCTGGTATGAGCTGGTGATGCCAAGGTTATCTCAGTGGCGGGCGCATAGGAATACACTGCTTCGGGAAAGAAGGCGGATCGAAGCAATGGAGGCAGCTAAATGGCGAAAGGAGGCGATTCGCCGCTGCAGGAACTGCCTGTATGCTTACCGGGAGCAAAGTCCATGTGGTGGAAAGTTCATGTGTACATATTGTGGGCATGTGTCTAAGCGGCCGGTATTGGATTTGCCTAATGGTGTTCAGGGAATGCAGGGAGCTTCAGGGATTGCTGGAGGGGGCTCTCAGTCGTTGCCACATAGTACGGGTGGGGCTTCTGTCGGAGGAGGCATTTGGAATGCAAAAAATGTGAGAGGATGGGGGATCAGAGGATGGTCAGACAGATCAGAGTCATGTGGTGACCGAGGAGGGGCAATCAAATGCTGTGACGCAGGAGGCGAGGGCTGGGGGAATGCCAATTGTTCATGGTTCTGGAGCTTTTGGCCAAGCTGGGCTGCATTAGGGTTTAATTGGGGGGTTGAATCTCCCGGGTGGGGTGATAATGTGGGTTTCTGGTTCAAGAATGAATTTTGCTCTCCCGGGGAGCATGGGAGAGTCTATTACTTGTTGAAGTACGTTTGTCTTGTTTTTCTGATGTTCAAATGGGTGTTGACAAAGAGATGGACAGACGAAGGTGCTGTGCACGATGATCGACTCGGTGAAGGCCGAATGAGGAGTCAGCGACGGGAGGAGGATCTTCCTGCGAGTCATGGGAGCAGAGGAGAGAAGGCCAGGAGAAAGGCTGAAGAGAGAAGGTTAGCAAGATTGGAGAGGAAGCGGCTGGAGGAGGAAGAAAGGAAACAAAGAGAGGAGGTAGCCAGACTGGTTGAGGAGAGGAGGAGATTGAGAGATGAAAAGCTTGAAGCCGAAAGAGAGAGTGAAAGGGAAGCAGCTGCTGAGCGAGAGCGTGAGATCAGGCGAGAGAAGGAAGCTGAAAGGAGACGGCAGGAGAAGGCAAAGGAAAGAGAGAAGGAGAAAGCTAAGGAGATTGAGTTAGAAGATGCCAGAAAAAGGAAAGAGAATGGAAAAGCTACAGTAAAAAAGTGTGACATTGACCCACTGGAAAGTGAGAGAAATGGAGAGCAGAAAACAGGTTATTCCAGTTTTAGCAATCTAAAAAAGGGTTTTAAAGGCTCTGGAACAGTTGGGATCGAATCTGGATTGAAGAGAAGTGAATTTGCTAAAAAAGCTGGAAACAGCCAGAAAGTTCTTCCTCTTAAGTACATTAGTCCAGCAAAGACTGGAATGACGGCATCCAAGATTGGAGGCTCACGCTCTAGTGATACAACCTTCTGGGGGAAAGGCTTCACCTTTGGTGGCAGATCTGCAAAAGGAGTCATTTCAACTGGCACAGCTTCCACAGGCCGGAGCACTGTTCTTCCTGAGGGGAGTAGTGAGAAGCTTGCTTCCAGCAGTTCTTCTTTGAACAGAATGCCATTCACAAAAGTTTGGGGCAAACCTGTTGGACAAATTGACTTTACTGACAATAAATCGCATTCCGACGTGAATGGCATGGAGAGAACTTCTGCAAATCTGAATTCAAAGGTGAGTTCAAGCACTTTAACATAAATTATATTGAACACTGTGATCCATTTATTAGTTTTCTCGAGCTTAAAGAGTAGACTGTTAAGCACTTTCATGTAACATATTTTGAACATAGTGATCCATCTGTTAGTTTTCTTGAGCTTAAAGAGTATTAAATAGACGTTCTTTTAATCTCACTGTTTATAATCAGCTTTGGTTTTTCTTGCACGTGATTGTTATTTCTGCTAGTGAGATGCTTTTTTCAGAAGACATTATTGTCTCAGCTTTGAGCTAAAGGAGTTCTATGATCACCTTCAGCATTTCTGAATCTTTCACATGCCTCCTTATAGATGTAACTGCAGGGCATCCACACACGTTCCTGTGCTTTTGCTAATGGTTTGTGGAATTGGGGACTGCTACTATGGATTTTCTGGCTATACTGCTGCTGATTGCTTTGTTTCGTTTAAAAAGCTTGATATGCAATCCATGCGAAATAAAATTAGAAGAACTCTGAAGGAGGATGAGGATTTGTTTGTTTGCTTGTGTGTGTGTATGTGTGAGTGTTTGGGTGGGCGTAGGTAGGTGTTTGTAGGTGGGTGGGGACGTTCGTGTCACCAGTGAATGTAGTTTGATGGATCTGATTGTGTGTACCTTATAAGTATGTGTGTAGTTCTTAAAATGTGGCCTTTTTGTTGATGGCTCTTTTTGTTATCTCTAGGTCTAGAGTATGATTCCACTCAGTTCACATGTACATATATATGATAAACAGTAATGGTCATATAAACATTGAGGTTTGAAATTGAGACGTTCCAAACTATTTGAAACAAAAATGCCATCCAGCTAAGACCAAAGTAGGCTATATGTTTGTGGACATATGTGATATTCATTGATAAAGTTTTGTCCTACTCACAACCATGTAGTTCTTCACAGATGCTAAGATGGGCTGCAACCAACCAATATGATGGATAAGCTGTGATTGAGATATTGCATGAAAAAAATTCTTTTTAAAGGCACATGCTTGATGTATCAATTTTTGTCCTTGGATTTCCCAGTATAGTCCTCTGATGGAGACTACCGATGTAGCAAGGATTCTGAACAGCTTAGGAAGATCATGTTTAATTTTGCCCTCCGTTGTGGTGGTAGAGTGCTGCAGATGTTATATGTATAACCGATATGGATCAACTGCTAGTCTTCTTTAATGGAGCATAAAAGAATCTATACAAATTTTTTTTTCTTGGTTTAAAACTCGAGAAGCTAATTATGATGGCACATGGATGACACCATTTTCATGGTCTTTACGTCAAGGTCTTATAATGGTTGCCAAAAGACACGTAAGATATTTTGTCTACTGCAAAGTTGAGAGAGACCTCTCAAATGAAACACACCGAGAATTTGTCGAATCTTTCACCTCCATAGCAAATTATGTCACTGATTAACATGACCCTACGGTGTTAGCTTCTTTGTGCTTCCATGAAGTTGGTGTAGAAAAGAAAAAGCCTGGTTCAAACTGAATGTGAAGCAAAAGTACAAGTTAGTTAATACAATCATTGTATGTCTCCTTTGGTATGTCATGTATATCAAATTTTACAATCTATCTAAAGCTTCTCAAAGGGGGTGCTACAATCTGGGTTACAAAAGAACGAGTGAACTTCCAATTTTGCTGCATATCACGTGTCAAAAAAAGTGCCTGACTCAAATAGTGGAGAAGAAAATTTTGTTGAAACTGGCTAGGTTTCAAGGCTGAATGAACCTCAATTGAAAGGCATAGTTTAACATCAGGGCATTAACACAAATCTGTAATATGATGTACCTTCTCTACTCAACCTATTGATGAAATAGACATCTAATTGACAAATCCCTATCTTTAAGCCGTTGAGGATCCTTTGTCCAACAGAAGTTGTCTGTCTTTGAGTTGTGTGATTGACATATGAGGTCAATGTGAGGTGTGATGGACAGACTGCATGTCTTCATGTGTGCAAAATGGTTATGTTGTGACCTGTTTCTGGATGAATGTGCATGGAACTGAGCGATCCTTAGATAAAAAAAAATCAAACACCAGAAAAGAGCATCCTGTGAATTCTGTATCATGAAAATGTTTGAGAATGAATACTTTTGAAACCTGTGACAGCCAGAGTACACATGAGTGCTAAAGCCTTTATCAACTGGGGATTCCTCACCATAGAGACATAGAAACACAGTTGCCGACAGTTGATCTTATGGATGCTGCAAAAGCTTATCCCATTTATCAACTTAGTTATGATTTTTATCTGTAATTCTCTTTGTGAATCCCTCTTGTCAGGTGCAGGATGCAGCTGCTTATTTTCTTGATGCAGGGTCTATTTGGTAAATGGAGATTGTGCAACAATTAATTAAACGTTTAAGCACTACCTCATTCTAAACTTAATGTGACGATGTTCTGTAACCTTGGTGGTAATGTAAAAATTAACTCTTTGTCGATACTGATCATCTTGTTCAAGCTTATCTGTTAGACTTGTTCTTTTTTGCTTCCTTAAGTGGTGTCGTTTTCTGCAGCGTTCTTGGGATCAAAGATGAGTGGGTAATAGATGTTCTCGTGTTCCTTTAGTCTTCTAAATTCCCACGCTCTTTGATGAGTGTAGTGTTGTCACAGTATGTGCACCATTCTACAAATGGCTTTTTGTTTCACAGAGAGAGGTAGAGAGAGATGGAGAGAGAGACACACACACACACACCTTTCTGACTCTTACGTGTATTTTATTTGTTACAGGAGGAAGTGTCACACTTGCCAGCTCTGCAGATGAACTCATGCAAATCCCCTCCTAGACTTCTGTGTACGGTTTCAAGTGTGCACTCAGAATGTGCTGGAAAAGTGTATTGCAATGATCTGACAAGATGTCAGACAGATATACATTCTGCTGTTTGTGAAAGAGTCACATCACCACCTCCTTGTTTGCTCCCAGAACCAATGATTCAAGCCAGGGGCAGCATCCAGGCTGAAGGGTCAGGGCTGGCCTGTGTAACTGGTTCAGCTACGGATCCTGTGCATGTTCCACTTTCTACGTCAGTGCTTCCACCAATATCAGCTCCTCAGAGTTTGAACAATCTGGAAGCTAATATCAATTGTTCCAGTCTTACAGCATTGGACATTGGCGCTTCTTTTCTAACAACAAATTTTCTGTTGTCAAGTCTGTCCAGTCCCCTCAGTTCAGTAAATCAGATATCTCCTCTTCTTTCTCCGACGAGTGATACCCATCTGCATTGTGGCACTTTGGGTAGTTCACTTTCCTCTAACAACTGTATAGGCCAAAAGGTAATTTCAAAAGATCAACTAACATCTTCTTTGGAGCCTCTTTCAACGTCGCCTTTGTCAGTGGATCCTAATGACTCTTCTCGAGAGGGAAAATGGGAAATGTGGGATGCACCACAGTTAACTCAAATCCATCTTTCCAGTCTAGTGGATCCATTGCAGTGGGCTTTACCTTCGAGTAATGAGGTCTCAGAGTTGGAGACTTTATTACCTTTGTCCAAAATTCCCCTGGATTCAGAGAATGAATTGCCATCTTGTCTGTTCTCTCCACAGCAAAATGATCGTAGCACGGGGGATAGCACTGGATTTGCCGTTGGCTCCATACCTTTATCAGCATCAACCAATAATAGTCTCTGGTCAGACCAGTCAGCATTTCAATCTGCATTGCGTATCTGGGATGATTCCGATTCTCAACGCCAGGTGCCACCAGAGTTTGTTGATTGCATTACCCGCGAAATTATGCTGGATCCTGTGATTACAGCCGATGGACATTCTTATGAGCGATCGGCAATAGAGTTTTGGTTAAAGTATGTGATACTCCCTTACTTACTTGAGAGCATTTTATATTGACACAAAGCATAGGAAGTTCTATTAGGCTGAGTTATGGTATTTGAAGGGCATACTCTCCTTTCCGGATGAAGTTCAAATGAAAAGTATCGAGAGATTTCAATGTCCTAAAAAATATTCTCTGATCAGGGGTTTCAAGATGTTTGGCTTTCACATGAGATTTGCTTTTTCCTTTAAATTTAACTTAGGTATGGCCTTGAAGTGACATTTGATATATTTTATCTTGCCATTCTTCAAAAGGTAGAAAGGGTTTTGAAGGGCAATTCAGCTTGCAGAGTCCAAGCCTGGATCGAATACGGCTTTTTTTGAAAATTTCTGTTTGAAAGCATAATCCTTTGTTTCGAATGAGCTGTTGTTTTTGCCAAGTTCATGTGAAACTATTTATCAAATGCAATGTATGTTCAGTCAAGTATTTAGAACATCCACTTAGAAGACGATTCATCATACAACTGGTATGCTGAGACTATTTGTACGTTTGCAGGACTCACGTTACTAGTCCAATAACAGGAGAGGTTTTGCCACCCCCCCCAGGAGGTGATGGAACTGGAGTTGATAAGACGTTGCGGCCTAATCATATTTTAAGGGGACAAATCATTGAATACAAAGAACGAGTTGCTCGTGGGTAAGCTTTTATGATGATCGGATGTATATTTGTTTGCAACATGGTCCATGGTATCTTAGAGATATTATTTTGATGTATGTTGTAGATAGTGCCAGTCTTTTGATTTTATGGGCATTATGATATTGAGAGCAAGTATGTTTCAAATGCACTTATATGTGAGCATCCACATTCACACATTTCAAGTTTTAGATCAAGCTGCAGGACTCGCTAAAGAGACACCTTCTACAATCTTCAATGTGATACATGCAAGAGGTCAAAACAGATAGGTCAAGTTATGACCACCACAATACACAAACTGCAATAGAACTTGAACAACCACAATTGCATTGAAGGAAATATAACTGTGTCAATTAGATGGATTACAAAAAGACAAGCTGCTACAGTAGCTGCTGTATATGAAAAGCTAGAATCTACCGAAACCTGGAATAAGAAAATAACTGTAAGCTCCAATGAATAACCTACTCAAAAAACCCAATGAATAAGACCTAGACCTGTGTGTGGACTTTTTGTGATTCTCTAATTATCTGTTTCAAATAACCCTGAGCACCTGATTGCATTTGAGCTCGTATTGAAGCAAGTTTGCTATTTGTCTATGGAAATCCTCCTGCAAAGAAACATTGTTTTAATCAGGTCGGGATTCTATGCTGGATGGAGTTTCTATGAGTCTCTGATTATCTGTCTCAAATAACCCTGAGCACCCGAGGTCATTCTTTTTCTGGGGGGCAGAGAGAGAGAGAGAGAGAGAGAGAGAGAGAGAGAGAGAGAGAGAGAGAGATGCGTTATCTGGGAACATGTTGCAGGTTGTCTACAAAGAGGATGGGGCTGGAGACGGGCTGGTCTATGTTTGGTTGTCGAGGAAGTCTTCCATTGTCAGCAATGACAAGCTCTGTGCAAATTCCTCATCTGGGTGATTATTATAGTACTCCAGGATTGCAGTCGTTATGGGCATATGATGTGTCAAAGGGATAGGGCTCATTTCTTATGAACATAATTCGCCAGGATGTTTTGGAGAAAGTAAAAAAGTTAAGTGTTCCTGTGGGATAAAAGTAAGAATTTGATAAATGCACTTCTTACATCACACTCATTGATGATGTGCGTGGCCCAAGTGTGGAGTACGGCCTTTTCAGCCTCATTCTATCTGAGTATGTATCCCAGAATGTTATCTGGAAATCTTTGGGATTTGCTGGTGAGTTTTTAATGAGTCATCTAACTGCCTTCAATTCCTCAAATAAGATATGCACATCTCTCTCTCTCTCTCTCTCTCTCTCTCTCTCTCAGCATTTAGAATGATATGTTGACTTAGAGATTTTTTTGTGGATTGTGTATAGTGTCTGTGTAGGGTTCTCTACTGTAATTGTCTAATGATTTTTTTCGTTTCGATGAGTACCTGTTTCACTTGCTGTATGCTAGATCAAATCACGATAATGTAGATTGAATCTATTGGGGACTTTATGGCTCACTATAGTTGATGTTTCTAAATATTTATCGCTTTCCCTATCTTGAATACTGTATTTTCATGTTATCGATTTTGTGGATGAAGATTGCATATCTCTCTGTATTTTGTCTTGATAATGTAATATTTTTTGTGTTATTTGGTCGTGATGTTAATGAATAGGAGAAACTCTATTTCCTGTAAAATTTAAATCTTTATATTATTCATCTAGATCATACAACAGCATTTGTTTGTATACATTCTTTCCTAGCGTTTGTTGCTTGTTGCATGCTGCTGTATCTCTATGCATTTAAAAAAAAAGTATAGACAAGAATTTTAAAACGCCCTTTTCAGTGATAACTAACCGATTGCATGATGAATACGATCATATATTAGTACCCCTAGAGTGATCTTATCATTTTACAACATATGTATATGAGAGTAGTTAGTGATGCTTGATTAGTGGAATTGGATAGCCATAATTCGTGCTTCCTCCTTTAGGCACCGTCACCGCTTTGGGCCATAAGCGCCTTGCTATGTTAGTGACCTCTAATAAGGTTTGTACTATTCAAAATGGGATTAAGACACCATGCTGTTATTATTAGTTGCTAAGTCAATTTAGTTGAGAAGTCGAAGACTTCGATTGTCGAGCTGCTTTGAGAAGATGTCGATGACTTCAACGTTGGAGACTTTGATGTCGATGCGTGGATGTCAAGCTTGCTCTTGAGAAGATATTGATGACTTCGACGTCGGAGACTTCAATGTCGATGACTTGGATGTCGAGCTTGCTCTTTTTTGAATAATGACTTTGATGAGAATGTTGTTTTAAGGAGCTCTCATTATTCATTGTACTCTACGTATATTGAAGTTATTGGAAACAAGATTAATGCACATCTATTAGGTGCATACTCAAGCAGAGAATTTTTTCATGACAATATAGCCATAGAAAGAGATATAAAAACTGATGTTGAAGAATAAATACTTTGTTTTTTGTTATTATACAATCAACACATTTACATTGAGTACATATCATTTGATTTTGATGCTCTTCTCTCATGCTTCTCTGAACTTGTAATCTGTTATGATGCTCATAAAGAATGTAATTTGCTATTCAGCAATATTCTAATTTTTCTCTTCCTGTATGAACTTGCATGCTTTTCTAAACTTGTTGTATTCTGTGGATTTTGTTATTTGTCGAATCAGAACTCTGCGATAGAACCACTGAAATAGTTGACAA
>MU831868.1:0-99589 GCA_029204225.1 Diphasiastrum complanatum | reverse complement strand
AGAGTGAATACCTGTCGCTGCATAAAGGACATGGAGGTATTAAAGATCATGATATGGGTTTTCCTAGTATGCACAGTCAAACCAAATAAGTCTCCAAAGACCTGTAATGTATCCAAATGTCGCTACAGCCCCGCACCAGAAGAAGAAAGCAATGCCACGTCATCAGCATAAAGTAGAATGGAAATGAGCATATCACCAAGCCTGCAGCCAATACCACCATCCTGATTGATGTCCCTTTTGAGCTCATCAATGTACAAACCAAAGAGCGTGGGGGAGAGGGAGCAACCCTGCTTCACCCCAATAGTAACTCCTAACTCTCTCAGAAAGACCCTCCTCCGATCTGAAGCATTCCCAAACCTGCTCATATAGTGCCATGACCGCCAATATGGTATCAGTGGAGAAATCAAGATCCTTCAACCTCTGGATGAGCATATGACGCGGACCGAGTCAAACGCTTTCCGGAAATCCACAAAACAACAATAGACCTGGACTTGGCCTCCTCAATGATAGCTGAAGTGTGAACACATGATCAGTGGTGGAGTGCTGTGTCTTGAAGCTGGCCTGCCCCAAAGCATGTAGTAGACGTATTTCTGCCTCACAACTGATCGATGTCTAAAGGATAGTGCCATAAAGTTTAGCCACAATGTGCCCAATCATAATGGTACGATAGTTGTTGGGTTTCATGGGATCACCACTCTTATGAATGGGGTGGTAGTACACCAAGGGAGGGGAAATCCAGAAATGACGGCTTGATTAAGGAGTGAGGCTAAAATAGGTGAGAGTATATCAGAAGCATGGATCAGTAGTTCGGCCTCTAGGTCTTCTGTATCACGAGCACGATGGGTCTTCATTTTCTCAATGGCAAGAGAAACCATAGTCGAGGTGAAAAAGGAGAAGGTGGAAGGACGAGGAGATATGACAATCGGGTCAGTAGGAAAAGTATAGAGTAAAGTGGCATATTCAGTCCAACAACGTAAGTCTTTCAGCAAAGGAGGTGGAGCGCGGGGGGATAAACTCACGCAAGAATGCTATATAGAAAATATACCAGGCGTTTCCCTTCAGAAGTGTCATAAATACGTTTTTTATAGCGGCAAGTATATCTATATAGGCGTTTGAGCTGGCAAAGATGGGGAGATGGTAACGGAGAGTTAATTTGGGAATGGAGTTGCTTGCAAACATCATCATACCAAGGTTGATGAGGATGACGGGATTTCAGGCACTTGGATCTTTTACGATGTTTTGATAGGAAGGCCATAGAGGCAGCAGTATGAAGAGCTGTGGTGAGGAACGATGCTTGGGAGTGGAGTGGACTATGGTAAGGAAAATCTCGGAGTAGGAAAGAGAGAGCATCTTGGTGAAGGTGTGTATAGGTATCAGCGAAAGTCGAAGACTCTGGTGGAAAATAGCAAACTGCCAGTCAAGTAGTTGGATAGCCAATAGTCATGAAGTTAGATAGTCATCTTGGACTATATATATGTGTGCATCCCATTTGTATGTGACACTTTTGTAAGCAATACTGACTATTCTCCTTGGTTGTCCACGAGTTTCTACAAGAGGGTTTCTAGCCATCTCTCTCTCTCTCTCTCTCTCTCTCTCTCTCTTTTGAGAATGCTTTGAGTGATTGAATAGTTAAGATTCTGGATCCTTAGGCTTCTATTTCCTACAAGGTAGGCAACAGACGACGAAGGAACCGAAGGGATGACTGTCCCCCCAACGATGGAGTCAACTGCAGGAGCAATGGAGGCATCCCCAGCAGCACTGGAGTTTTCATCGTCGCTGGAGGCAGAGGTGGAAGCAGAGACATCGCTGGAGGTAGGAGCATTGCCGAGAACAGTGTTGAAACCAACGGTTCATGTTGGCAACAGCTGTACTGTTCACGATGTGGGGGCTGGAGACAGATGTGCTAGCGATGGAAATGCTAGAAACAACGCTGGAGGCAGATTCCTGAGCGATGGAAGCAGGGTCTGAAGCAGCGATGGAGGCGCTGGAGGCAGATTTGCTGGAGGCAGGGTTTGAAGCAGCGATGGAGGAGATGGAAGTGCCCAACTCAGGTGTGTGGGCGATGGAGACAGGTGAAGTGCCAGAATCATTGGAGCGAGGTGGGGAGCGTGGAGAGATAGCTCCCCCCCTCTTACGTGGAGCCATATCGAGGGAGAGATGGAGCATCTAGGTGGCCATCACCACGAGATGGAGGAACAGAGAGAGAGAGAGAGAGAGAGAGATGCTACCCATGCAGCTATGTATAGTTGCTCTTCATATTTTACACTGGATACATGAATCTTGTAGAAATTTTATCTATAGTCAAGTAAATCGATTTAGGAGGTTTCACACTTTTAATTGTCTGTTCATAGATGGTATGAAGGCTGTTGATCCTCAATATGTGGAAATCATATAGTTTTATAAGGTTTTCATAATTGCAGTGCTGAAAGATCATGTGCTCCTCATTTTCCGGCTACTTGCTGTTGCACACCTTACATATCTTGTCCTTTGCCAACAGGCTGCCTTTCAGATTGCTGCATTAAATATCTGTGCTTATAAATAATCTTAGGGCTCATTTCTTTCCCTTAAAAAGCTATTTTCCTTTTGGTTCTTGCCATGGTCTTTGACGTTTTTTTGATGTACCAATTGTCTTGTAGACTCCTTTCTCTCTGAAAGGTCTTTAGCATCCTATATCCATATGCCCAGTCAGATGGTTCCCTCCTGAAATATTCCTATTATATCGTTGCTTGTATCACTTCGTAAAGGAGCTGATTTGTGTCTGATCTGGGCCCATATTTTTGATCTTGTTAAAACACTTAATGTACAATCATACTGCCTAAAAAGAGACAATGAGAGCTGATATGAAATAGTGTGCAGCGTTCTCATCGAGAATTTGATAGAGAGAGGATGAAGATACGTGACAGGGATCGAGAACGCCATCATAGGGATGAAAGAGATCGTGGCAGGGATAGAGAAAGAAGTGATAGGGATCGTGATCGAGAGCGTCACAGGAGCCATGATCGAGACAGGTTAGCACATCTTCGACTTTTTTAGAATTTCCACTTACATCAATGTGAATGATGCATCTTTCTTTTTTGTAGTGACATATATCAAGACTACAAGCAAACAGCATTGAATGTCTATGATGTAACATATTGACTTTTTACAATGAAAAAAATGTGTACTTTTATTTTGCAAAGCATTAAAGCACTAGTACATTTTCACAAAATATAAAAAGAACTTCCTGTTTTTGATGGGAATTGGCATGACTGCATGAAAATGGAAGAGCCGATGTGGCGTTTTGTCTAGAGAGATTATGTAGGTGTGTTTCATAGTCTTGAGTTCACATTTGAGTGCAGCTTTTGCTCAACAGATCTGGTTCTCCTATGGGTCATACATTGCCTTTGTTTATAGACTTATGCTATTTTGTAGGGGCAATCGTGATTATGATCGTGATCGAGACAGGAGGCATAGACGTCGGTCCCATTCCAGGGGACGCTCTCGTGATTATTCAAGATCACGATCTCGTTCTCGATCAAGGTCTCGAGACCGCAAAAGGTAAGGCTGTTTTCTCATGTCAAAGAAAGGAGCTTTTATACCCTTGTCTAAAGTTTTCTTAGCTGGAATATGCTGTGCTTGGATGTCTCAAGTTTACTAAAAATTTGTGAGTTTAATTTTTACTAGCTACATTTTTCATGGTTCTAAGAATTTTCGTGTAGCAGCAAACGAATGAGCGGGTTCGACATGGCACCTCCAGGCACTGCAGTTTTACAAGGTCCTCTGCAATTTTGATGAGTTCAAATCGATTGAGTTGACTATCGCGTATGCTTATTGGGAGATTCATTGGCATGGGCAAGTTTTAATTTCTCTTGTGTCAGCTACTTTTTTTTAACATTTTGATACATGATTTCCTCTCAGGTCAATTGCCAGGGCTAGCTGCATCAGTGTCTGGAGTGTTTCCGGGGATGTTTCCTTTTGGAGGTGCACAGGTTCTCTCTCCCCCCCTCCCCCCGTCGTTATGGCTGCTTTCCATTTTCAATAATAATTTTTGTCTGAAACGTTCCTAATCCTGGCCCTCATCGTTCGGGAAATGCTCGTTTCTCCATCATTTCCCCCTCCCTTCCTCCCCCAATTGTGAATTACAGCAATGAGATTTTGGCAGCCAGCTGTCTAAGTAGGTTCCTTTAGTTGTACTGTTCATTCATGGGATAAAAGCATCCTTCACATCACATGGGTTTAATGGGTTTAGTTTTGAATTTCGCTAACCCTAGTTGTCGCTACATGGCTCTGGTCTCCTGATTGGTTGCTTTAATTGCAGTTCACAGGCCTTCCAGTAATGCCTGCACAAGCAATGACACAACAGGTTAGTAAATTCTGATGTACCCTGACTTGCTGCTTTGTATTGAAGATCAAAATTATGTATCCTTTATGCCACTTCAATCATATTCAAAGACCACTATTTCTTCTTTCATCAGTTAAGCTAGTAGCCATGGTGTTCTTCTGCAAAGTTGCTTGAATTCATAATTGTGGTTTGCAATTTCATGATGATTTCAGGCCACTAGGCATGCTCGGCGTGTATATGTAGGTGGGCTTCCTCCTCTAGCAAATGAGCAGGTAATACTGCTTAGCATGATGGTATTGTTAGCTAAGTGAAAAAATTGAAATAATGAATAGATGATCTTTAGGCACAAGAAGTCGTGATTTTGGAATTTTCCAAACCTAATTTCTAAACCCTTTTTATGAAAAGTTTTTTTTTCCCCACATTCAATTTTTTTTTGGTTTGCAGTAATATGATTCGAACTTTCATAAAAAGAATCTACCATAATCAACTTCTGACTATGTGGGAGAGGACTCTTTGTCAAGCTGACATTGTTATTGATCTTAGCAAGGGAATATTGAGCATAGAATGTTGGAGGCTGAAGTTTGTGAGGGCATTTTTGGTACTCTAGGGCACTCTCCTCATTAAAGACTCCTGAGAAGAAACAAGGGAAGCTACAAAATCACCTACTTACATAGAATTGTACTAAATGCAAATGCAGTTCCTTGGACACGAGAAAGGAGAATTCACAAAGGGGTGTGGGAAACCAGAAAGTGTTGTTTCATCACATGAGCTAATGGCAGTAAGACTGAGCCTAGATAGAGTGAAATTGAGACAGATTGATACACATGGCTAAGGAGAGAATGTATTTGAAGAAGGTTTAAAATTGGGGAAGTGGCAAAACAGATAGATGTTGGATAAAGTCTACCTAATCCCTTTTCAATCTGCAGAAAATTGTATATAGATGCTACTTAGTAGTCAGATCATAACAACTTATCAACTCAGATCATGACAGCACCTCAACGCACTGTTATTTGGATAAGCACATACTTGGGATCTTTTGTTAATAAATGAAGATACGATAATGTCTACATTGACTTTCACCAAGAGTCAGTACATGTGACTAGAATCAATACATGTGACTTAATTATTGTGAAATACTATAAGTACAGGTTATGTGGGTACAAGTAGATATACCTGCAGAATCATGGGGAATCATTTCTTAGTTTATTATGTTTTGAGTCATATTACATCCTGAGTGAGTGTTATCTGATATTCCATCCGACTGCATTGGCAGACAATTGCTACTTATTTTAGCCAGGTGATGGCTGCGATTGGAGGAAATACTGCTGGTCCAGGTACTAAATGAATTTGCTAATTTGTTTCTAAGCTGGTGAGTATCTTGGTTTATTCTCAAGATTGACTTTTTGAGATAAATGTTACAGGGGATGCAGTCGTTAATGTTTACATCAATCATGAAAAAAAGTTTGCATTCGTTGAAATGCGCACTGTTGAAGAAGCTAGTAACGCTATGGCTCTTGATGGTATCATGTTTGAGGTAAAGCCCAAATCTTGGAGGAATGTGCTTTGAACGTTTATGGTCTTGTTATTAACAAATTAAGAAAGAGATTTGAAGCTATGCTAAAAGGTTTATCCTGTTTGTCTGATTTGGCAAATAAGCTTGTGGTTTTGGTTGCCTTTTCCTTTCCAGGGTGTTCAAGTGCGAGTAAGGAGACCAAGTGATTATAACCCATCCATGGCTGCCACTTTGGGGCCAAGCCAACCTAGTCCTCATCTAAATCTTGCTGCAGTTGGTCTAACTCCAGGGTAAGTTATATATAGATTTCTTTCTATTGTTCAACATTGAACATTGCTCAACAATGTATGAGGTGATAATTGTTTTCTAACAAACATCAATATCCAGCTTTGCGAAGTTTTTTGTGCTTTTTGAGGGCTTGCTTATTTATCAAAGCATGGCGGGTAAAATCATTCTAACCTCATAAGATAGGCAATCAATGAACATTGAACAACTTATCAATTTGAAAGCAGATCACTTGTCTTGTGGTCAGGTTGATTGTTCACTCCTGAGCGTTCTTTCAAAGTTTGTTCTATATGGTCCACCTAGGGTTAGCTTCTTTACTGTGTTCGTAAAGGGCCTTTCATATGTCTATTGGGGGATGCTTTCAGATGTCCATTGAGGGAGCTGTCACTTGTCTATTGGTGGACCTTTTAGATGTCCACTTTCTTGAAGGACCTTTTATGTCCTCTGAGGAACCTTTGAAAATGTTTACTAAGGGACCTTTATGTCCATTGAGGGACTTGTCAAAGTGTACACTTGACCTTTCGAATGTCCATCGAGGGACCTTTTAGAATGTTTATTAGTGTACCTTTCAGATGTCCTCTTTACCAAGGGACCATTTCAAATGTCCATTGAGGGGCTTGCCAGAGGATACAGGCCTATTTGGATGCCTGAAGTTGATGTAAGAGCTTCTGGTTGTAGCAAGCTGTGTCTTCAATTGAAATTAAGTCCTCAATGCCTTCGCAGATGTGCAGCGGCAGGAGCTGATGGACCAGATCGTGTCTTTGTTGGTGGACTACCCTACTATTTGACTGAGGCACAAATCAAAGAGTTACTTGAATCATTTGGGTAAGTGTTTGCTTGGCTATTTCGGTGATATTTTCCAGAAATTACTGCATGTTCTTGGGCATATTTCAAACGGAATTTCTTACATGTTTATTGTAGGTCTTGGCTAGCTTTTTAATACAAGATTGGACTTATTTCGTATGATTACTTTTGGATTCAGACAACTGCGGGGCTTTGACCTTGTCAAAGATCGAGATACAGGAAATTCAAAAGGATACGGATTCTGTGTATACCATGTCTGTGTCAGAATCTGATCACTTTATTTAAAATCTCTTCTAAATGGTGCTCTTTTGTTTGAAGCCTGTTGATTCTAGTCCAATGGTGTTTTGGTGTTTAAGTCTTACATGGTAGTGTCTATTTTGCTGGTTTATGATTGGACGGGCTAAGCACATCAGCTGTGTAAATTATCTTGCATGAAATGCTGTTACTTTTAAGCCAATATGCAAACTGCCTTCACTTTGGTTTTCTTTTACATGAATTTCATATTGAACAGAGATGGCCACAAGGATACATTTCAGTTTGTTGGCATTGTTGTAGGATCCCGCTGTCACAGATGTTGCATGTGCTGCTCTGAATGGTTTGAAAATGGGTGATAAGACCCTGACAGTTCGCCGTGCCACAGCTAGGTAGGTTACAGTGTGCTGGTTTTTGTCAAACCTACTTTTGGAATGTATCGACACACTCTGTTCAGTTAATGATCCTTGGCAATTTTATATACAATTCCGCTTCTTAGAAGTGTGGTTAATCATACTTTATGACCTGTACCTTTGCATGACTTACATGGCCTGATTTGGCTGTAAGCTGTCACCTTGAAAGCTTTGAATTGACCTGATACATAGTTTGTGCAGTGGCCAGCCCAAGCCCGATCAAACAAATGTAATGGTGCAGGCTCAACATCAAATAGCTATACAGGTACATATCAATGTTGGTGCTATTAAATTTCATCTTAGTGCTTTTTGAGCTAGGCTGTTGAAATTTGTCTTTAAAGATGTGAGGTGTGCATATGTGCTGACAAGGGCAAATTTTTGTTTGGCTGCAGAAACTTGCCCTGCAAACTCCTGGTGCCAGTCCTTTGGGTATGACTGGATTGTCACCATTCATGGCAGGTCTTCCTGGGATGATGCCTGGCATGATTCCAGGCATGGCTAATGGCTTTTCTCCTGCTGCTGAATCACCCACAAAGGTTCTTTGCCTTGCACAGGTTCATTCAAATGCTGCTGCTCCATGCATTCATTTTCTTCAGTCATTCCTTCATTCCAATGTTTTTTTTTTTAAGAACAGATTCACAAGAAATCTCAAATAGAAGTTAGGGCCATAGGCAACACATTTGGGATAAGATGAGATGCACTTGGATTTCTGATACACGTCCGATTCCCTTGTTGTAGCATTGGCTGTCATATTAAAATAACATGAGCATCACCTCTGCCATCTACCATTTTTATGATAGACAACCTGCCGATCCTAGTTGTTCAGTGTCAAATATAGCTTTTGCAATATTATCTACAAGAGTTCATCCATACCTAGGGTTCTCCTTTATTATATTGAATTTATTGTTGAAGAGATACCTTTCATATTAACCAAAGTCCTAGTATGAAGAAGAAAGTTCTTGCAAGCTGAAGCTCTACTTTTATTCTTATATGCTTTCATGCCTTGAGGAGTTAAGTCATTTGAAAGCCCTGTAGATCCGAGACGGTGTCAAACGTGATGAATTCTGGTTTGTAATTCAATCTAAGAAGTATCAAGCTACTTATTTTGCTTGCTTCTGAAGGTACACTCTCAGGAAATCGGTCAAAATTGGTCAATAGCAATTGGGAAATCAGTCCAACAGCTTGTGAGGGTTGTGTTTCCTTAGAAAGACTTTACGAGGATTGTATGCCTCACAAATGCATCTAAATAGATTTTGTTAAATTGCATTCTCTCACTTGTCAGAGAGTATATGCAAAAATGCATTGTCCAGAGGGTCAAGGCATTGCTTTGAAAAATCAATTCATGTGGTCTACCTTTCTGTGATATTGTAACATAATGAATCAAATGCACTGTACTTTTCATAACCTCTTGTATATCATGCCTTTGAACCGGTTTTCTTTGACTTGTGTTGTATGAATTATTGCTTTTAGTAAGCTGTGATTTTTTCTCAGAATTTAATCTGAGATGGATCCAGATTTACCTCAAAAAAATATGAGGGTTGGATATGCCCATCTGTAGAGCTAATCTGAGCTCACCCTTAAGCCTAAGAGTCTATTTTGACTAGAGATCAATCCCATAGTGTGTTTGCGTCCCCATACCATCAAGGCCCATCGCAGTTGCCAGTCTAGATTCACCGGCCTCACCCAATAGCTTGAGCTGTGTGTTTTTTTAGAGCTGTCACTGCCATGTGTGAATATTTGAACGTGATGCTCTTTGTTTATATAGCCTCTGCCACTGCCATGTTCCACACACCACTGGTCTAGGGCTCAAGGGTACTTAAAGGACAACTGGGAGGATGAGGAGTTAGTTAAATACCCGGTGGTTCCCATATGTTAGGGTTCTCGATACCCGTCTTGTTATCAATTCATGAAATATAATCTAAACAGGTAGTTCTCAATAGCTCAGGGTATTTAAGCTAATTGAACCGACGGTTATATATAGTAAACTGTAAGGGGTATCAATCTAAGGCGATTTGATACTTGAATTCTTTGTTGGTTATTAATTCCGGTTATCAACACATGTGCCAAAAAAACATGCAAAAGTTCAAAATTGAAACTAGTGAGCTCAATCATTACATGTGAAAAAAGTCAGAGCGCAAGAATTCAGAATTTGAACTAGTGAGCTCAATGAAATTAAAATCTGGGTTATCAGTACATGCACAAAAAAAATAGCATGCAAAAACAATGAAAGGTAATCCAAGCTGTCAACAATAACTTAAAAAAAAAAAACTGCCGGTTATCAATCTTCACCAACTCAGAAATTTGCCGGGTATCAGTCTCGGTGGGTATTAGAAATTTTGGTAACTGGCCGTTTAGGTTATAGATACTCTTATTGATAACAGCAGGGTGTACAAAAAAAAAATTACTCATACAACATTGACCTAGAGTCTAGTCATGAACTAACTTTCGCAAGTCTTTCTATCTCAAGGTTAGACACAGACTCACTCTTCCTAGCACTAAGCTATTTAAACCAGGTTAGCTTCGGATTGACCACATTTTTTCAAGGACTTAAGAGTGGCATAGACTGACATTATTTGTCTGATTTTCAAGCAAGGGAAAGCCTTCTACACCTGGACTCTTCTCTTTCGTTGACATTGATGGTGAAGTTTAGAACTTCTGTGCTCTTTGTAAAAAGGCTATGGGAAAAGTAACGATGTCGGTTTACTCTCCTCAAAAAAGCTGTTTTAATTATCTTTGTTTAGAGTTTTTTTCTTGGTATCAATGAATCAACATATTGCTTATATACTTTACCCAGAGGGACCGCTGAGCAAAAATCAATGACTTAAAGACATTCTCAAGAATTTTAATGATTTTTTATTCTTGGTCAATGCAATGAAATATCCAAACATATATGTCCAGATTATCAATTATTTTTCTCATTTGAATAAAGTCTCACAGAGATGGCAATTCAGATATCTTTTTCACACACAAAGGTTACACGTACAAATCTTGCAAGCTTAAGGACACTGTTGTAGTGTGCCCATTTACAGATCAACATGTTTTTATAGCTTAAGGCAATTATCTTACTGGCCCTGGGCCCTGGGACAGACACCTCCTACTCCACATATTTTGTGAGTTGCACAATGCATGACCCACATGGCACTTATGTGGCATACATGCTATACTGGTGTGGAGTCCGTGTCTACCACCATTCAACTAAGGATCCTAGTCCTTACTTCCACCCAACTCTTGATGTGTTGGCCACCAACGCAGCTAGCTCCAAAATTTAAGGACCCTATGAATGCCATCTCCTATCAG
Organism: Diphasiastrum complanatum; assembly: GCA_029204225.1. NCBI lineage: Eukaryota > Viridiplantae > Streptophyta > Lycopodiopsida > Lycopodiales > Lycopodiaceae > Diphasiastrum > Diphasiastrum complanatum. The sequence continues at coordinate 88,704 of MU831868.1, read as the reverse complement.
CTCTATATAGTACATGGTTGGTTCCAAAATCTGTTCATCCCACAGGACAGTGGTTTGATCTCAACAATCAGGAGTGTCAGAATTTGATTTCCAAAAACTGACCAAAAGACTGGCTGAGGTACAGTGACAAACTTCTCCAATAATCTTAATCCTCTTCTTTTCAGCAAGACTGTTGCAGATTAGAATGAAGGAATGTTGGAAAGAACTATTTAAATATGAAAAGTTTGAATTTTAAAAGTTGGAAAGAACTCTTTAGATATGAAAAATTTGAATTTTAGAAATAGTAAATCAATGGAACTGCTTCCCTGTCATGCCTACGATGCTTTCTAGTCGTCATGGGCTCAATGTCCATCCAACTCTTGATCTCCTTACTGCACATGTCTGTATCTGATGTTGCTGCGAATGTGAAAAATCATCTCTCCCACAATATCATGTAAGATTTCAGAATGACTAGAATAATGGACATTAGAATTCACTGACCAACTAGATAATATGACACTGTGTGACCCACAAGGAGATTCCTGGCTTAGTCCTGGGGGGATCACTACGGGTTGTCATCCATTGAGCTCCCAACTGTTTTCAATCACAAAATTGATTCTACGAGTACTTCCTATGCAGTCATAGTCTAAGGGCACATGCCCCAAGTACCTGCTAGTACAACTGCTCCCACATGTCAAGGTATCCACTAGCTGATTTGTGGTTGCCACACCTGAATATAATTGATCCCAGTGTCCACCACATTTTGAGCCTAACCTTCCTGGGCTTTCCTGAATTTGAGGCTAGACATTGACTAACTGTCCTGGATGAGCATGCTGTTTGTTGTCTTGGTAACATAAGTTAGCAATGCTAGGCTAAGAAATACCAAACACAGCAGGCATCCTGAAAGTGTAACAAGTTTGTGGAATACCGTACGGCTTTTTGCAAATTGCATATTGTTCTCTTTGCATTCTATGAACTATGTGAAAGCTACAGCTTCATGCTGGAAATTGGGTTATCACCATGATTGATTGTTTTCTGCAGGTTGTGTCAGCAGATGAGCTTAACGATGATGAAGAATATGGTGATATTTTAGAGGATATGAGGGGTGAATGTGGAAAATACGGTACGTGATCTTTCCTTTATCTTCAGTTCTTGCTACATTGCCTGTTTTCATCTAAGGAGCACCAAGTATTTGTGTATGTCTGCAGGCTTAGTAGTCAATCTTGTAATTCCTCGACCAAAACCAAGCGGTGAAGTAGTTCCTGGAGTAGGGAAGGTACGTGTCTGTGCACATCTTGACACATTCAGTGCTTTCATTTTGGGATTTTTACAGTTTCTCCATTGCAAATTCAAGGAAGTAATTGCTATACCCTAAACCATTAGCATTCTAGCTGACGTAATTCTTGCTATTTGAACTCTTTGTTCCAGGTCTTTGTGGAGTACTCTGACACGGTAGCTGCAGCCAAGGCCAAAGCTGCCTTAAACGGAAGAAAGTTTGGTGGAAATTACGTTGTAGTCATTTATTATCCAGAAGAAAGGTTTCTGAGGGGGGATTATAGTGGCGAATCTTGATGTGTTTAGGTTTTGTCAGAGCATTGAGTGACTCTTCAAGTGTAGCTGTAAAAAGAGTTATACTTTTTTTATGCCTACAGCAGCTCTTCAGGCAAAAGCTGCCATGGGTTTGCCTGAAGGTTTATTTTTTACATACAGGCTCTTCTGAAAATTTCATGAATTGAGCTGACTGATACTTCATAGAAGTCCGAAGTTACAGCTGTTTTGGTGATATCATGCTCTCACAGAGACTGTGGAATGTATTACGTCATGATTTCCAATTCTTGGGCTAAGAAAACTGGCTGTTTCTGTTCAATAACATCTTGAACATAGAATATTTATCTTCTCACAAAGGATAATAGGGTTTTCTAGGCTGTAAAAAGAGTAGTTCTGTTTGTGAAATTACCATGCTGTGAATTCAGAAAAAAAGTAAAATTTGTTTCCAGGTACTTGAGGATGACTCAACTCTTCTGATATACGTCGATTTTTGAAGACTATTTAAGCCACTCTCTTGACTATTATGTGTAGGTGTGAGTGCTAAAATTACAAGCTATTCCATTGTATAGACTTCGATAGTAGTTTAGGTGAGCAATGTGCTCCTCTGTGTAGTTGCTTCTTTATCTTTCATCAGTTGCTCAACTTCTTGTGTGTTAATGTCTATTACCACCTGTTACAAGATACGATTCTTCATTGCTCCGCACCACAAAGTGCAAATACAATTCTATTCTCTCATCCTTAGAATCTTATCACCATATAATTCTTGTTGCTTTGGTTGATGGTGCACGACATTTCTTGTGATTGTACATTTGAATTTTCTTCCAGCTTTTTTTGATTTTCTGACTGTAGAGTTGTACCAGCCCAGTGTTGTAAACATGGGAATAAATTTTCCATTTCTTGGTAGTTAACATAGAAGCCCTATGCTACTAGTAATTTTTTTCCAATTCATGATTCACTGTTCTTATCAGGATCACCTCGCTGACACTGTCGGCTAACGACATTAGGCTATTCCCGTCAAAAGCTTCTATATCAGTTTAGGTGAGCAATTTGCTACTTTGTTGTTTTACTTTTTATTGTTGGGGTTTTATCTGTCATGTTCTTGCGGATTATTGCCCATATTCCCTTACGCTGCATGATAATAATAAGTCTGCCAACATTGCTTTGCACCGCAACTCAAATACAATCTATTCTATTCTCTCAGCTATAAAAGTTGTGGTACCTCAGTTCTTGGGCTTTTAATGTTCTTTTATTTAGAAAGAAAAATAACTACAAGAGGGCTCCTCATTGATATGATCTAATTTCAGTACCGAGGACCTATCAGTTCCGATGTCGACCTCATCAAGAAACGACCTTAGCTTGATTGCCAACATCCTACAATCTTCAAATGCATAGTCTCCGACATCATCAACACAATAGGAGACTGCACAAGAGATTGTATCTACGTCTTCATGACATGATACATCTTTGTTGCAATTCGCACCATCACCACATGCATTTCATGTGCCACCATGATCCCCCATTTCACACCTGTTATGAGTTTCAACTGCATCCAGCTGAGATACAACAAATATTGCCGCAAAGAACAAAGTTAGCACCAAAATTCTTGACATGAACTCATTTTCTAATTCTTTGCTTAGCATTCTTTGTTGGGCAGTTCTTTTGCTATGGGTTCTCTACTACTTGGCATGTTATCTGGTCAAATGCCGGTGACATCATCTAGCACAATCTAGTTCCACCACAACAAACTTGGTCACCACCACCAATTACATTGCCATCACATCACACCACATAGAATATAGACCACAACCCAAGTGCTACTCGCTGTGTCAGTTTCCTATTATCCCGCATTTTCTAGTTTTGGCAGTATCCATAGGCCAGTTTGTATTTTTCCCAGCATTACAATCAATGGACACTTTTACTGAGCAGGTGGTAACAGTCTTTGTGCCCAGCAGTTTGAATCTCGTGAAGCAAGTATTGAGGCCAAATTAGATACATCAACCCTGATAGATGCTAAAGAATAGTTTGAACGAGTTAAGCATTATAAGTAGCAACATGGCCTTAAGTCCATGCCTTAAGTCCAGTGTCTGCGACGAAACTTGCACAAGAAAATATTGAGCTTACTTCGTTGGGAGGTCGTGGACGATTTAGATAACAAAAGCAATTACTAACCAATCATTTGCAAGGTAAAAATGTCTTTTAACAATGGACGTACTGCTAGATGTAACCACATTTTTCATTTTCTTTTTCCATTTTTTTTTTCTAAAAGAGTCCTTCAAAGGATAGGTTGCTCAAACCCCTATGCTTTTCATAGATGCTACATGAGAAGCATTGTACTAGAGGACGATAGAAGACTATAAACATATCATGACATTTTTTCAATTTCAAAGCTTGTGGTGTAACAAAGTAGAAAATAAACTCCCTCCAATTGCACTAAACAATTTGGGAGAAGAGAATCTAATGTCACATGTAACCCAATCCAACAATCAAGCAACTAACCGAAAAAGTGAAAATTTTGTAGCTCCTTGAGCATAGAAGTTCAATCAAACAAACAATTAGAATATTATGTTTAATCTCAATATACTGCTTACAAATTTGAACTTGAACTCATGACTATGTCTTTGTTCTTTAGGATGTACTAGTGAGATGCTCTCCCTTCTTTTAAAACCGCATGCCAAGAGATTGATTGATGGTTGGATCCCCAACTGGTTAAATCTTTTTAGTCTAGTTAATTATTTAAGCCAATGTTACATAAATGATAGAAACATTGACCGATTTTACTTTTCAAGGCCAGACCTTGAAAGGAGAATTTTCAATTGAAGAAATATTTTGCAAAATCTAACAAGGTTTGTCGAATTGTAAGTTTCACATGAATTCACATATCTATTCAAATGGCAATCTTCCCCACGATAAGTGTTGTACCTTGGAAAGAGAGAACAATTCATCACTTTTAAAGTGCTTTGCCTTGGTAAAAGAGAACCATTCACCACTTTTGAATAAAAAATTATGAAAGAATGGTTCCTCGGAAAGATGAACAATCGGGTTTAAGAAAAGCATATCTTATTCACATGCTTCAAAGCTTCCAACCATTTACAATACAACTCTCTTAAAGGCGATTATGTGCAAAAGAGAATGTTAGGGAATTGATGCTAGATAAAGATGAGAGCAATTCTTGCTATCTTTGCAAAACAAAATTGCAAGTTTGAGAGTATGCTAGTTTTGCTTAGGTCACCCATTATTGAAATTGTCTCCTAGCAACATGTATTGCACTTGAATCTTGTTGATTTGCATTTGCATTGCTAACTTCATAAACCAAAAAGGTTTCCATGCAACAACCTCACGAGCGATGAGAAACACTATCATATGCTCTACCACACATGGGATATTCTCCTTGTTGTTGAGTGAGTTGATTATGAGCTCTTTGGTAGGGATTCCCTTATAAGAAATTTTCTAGTGGAAATATTTTAGCTTGAAGTGACAAGTGAGAGACAAGAAGCAAAAAAGCATTTCAGCAAACAAAAGGTCAAACTTTTAAAGTTTGGTAGTAAGGCAAGGAATCCTTAATTGGCCATTATTTTAACCACTATCCTGATAGTTCTATCCTACCAATAGTAATATTATTACATCCTTATGAGCCGAGCCATGTATTTGCGCATAGGAGAACGGCTTCCATGCTCTTTCATAGCTAGTCTCCCCTTCTTTCCTCTCCTACTAGCTGAAGAACATCATATGCGTTAGATCCGAACCAAGGGATTTAGGCCAAAGTAAGTAGATTTCCTTTACGTTAAGCCTTGGAACCCAGGAGAGGCCAAGAGCTATGAAATGTGAAGATTTTGCAAATTCTAGCTTGACTAGTTTATACTTTCATGTACATATGTAAATCTCACATGTGTGGAGCATGTTCCCATGTGTGGAGGGTAGGCCTCATCATTTTAGCTCATTTATGTTGAATTTGAATAGTCAATAGGCCTCAAACTTGAGATCTAGTGAGAAAGTGACATTTGTCACATCATGTTAGGATTGCAATGCATCCATTTGGCCCAATCACATTTAGAGGTGTAGATCACAAGGCCAGTCACTTTAAGAGGTGCATTACATGTGGACCAATCATGTTTAGAGGTGCACACCATGAGGCCCAATCAAATTGTGAGGTGGAAATAAGGAGGTCCAATCATGTTAAGTGTTTGGTTTGAGTGAGAAAGTGTGGATGATCATTAATGAATGCTTGTGTGCTCTTGTCTGTGTCTAGGAAGATTGCTTGTACAGTCAAGTGATAGTTTCATCTACAATTACACCCACCTTAGAAGATCATGCACTTTGAATGTGTGTCCTCACACATACTAAAACACATACATGGTATCAGAGCCACTTAAGGTGTGATGAAATGCATCTATGATCAAGATTTGAGAGTGAAAATCAAGGCTAAGAGGGTGGTAGAGGATCTTGATGAGCTTCCAAGGGATTTTGGCACCAAGAGGGGCCAAAATCATGATGACAGTGAGACTCTTGCATCTCAAAGTTGGAGTAAAGCCTTACTACTAGAATATGATGTCTCTCTTGAGAACATAGTCGATGTTCTTAATGCACCTTGAAATTGATTTTAGATCAATTAGAAAGCAAATGGTTATTTCATCAAATGTATGCTCTTGAGTCTTGCAAGAGCAAGAGTGATTTGTTCACTCATAGTGTGAAAAATTGTGTTTTTTCATGTTGTGAGGCAACTTGTAAACACATTATGACAATAAGTGAATCATCCTCTAAGGAAACTTACATCCATGATGATGTATTAAGCCTCATGAGATCTGAGATTAGCATGAAGTCCAAGCATAAAGACATGATGTAAACTCTTTGTTATTTTAGCATTCATAGTCTTGCCAATCTTGATGTGTCTAATTCTCAAGATCTTGGTAACATGATGATGGATCTTTGTGATCCTTTTGATTCAAGAAGGACTCTTGATTTCCTTATGGAGTTGCAGCTATTTTCAAGGAGGTGGAAATTTTGGATCAACCATATGCTTCAAGGATGGAACAAATCAATGGAAAAAGTGCTCAAGTGGTGGAAAGCTTCTCAAGATGCTTGGAGATGGTTCTCATTCAAGAAGCCTTCATGGATATGGTGATGCTGCTGCAATTTCAGACATATTGGCTGGTTTTCTAATTAATTCCATGCCAAAGGATCTATTTGAGAAGCTATTCTTAGGTACTTAAGTTTTGTAGGAAACTAGCATAGTAATTAAGCTAAAATTTGAGGAGTGTGAAGATTTTGCAAAATCTAGCTTGATTAGTTTATACTTTCATGTACATATGTAAATCTCACATGTGTTGAGCATGTTCCCACATTTGGAGGGTAGGCCTAATCATGTTGATTTATTTTTGTTGAGTTTGAATAGTCAATAGGCCTCAAACTTGAGATTTAGTGAGATAGTGACATTTGTTACATCATGTTAGGATTGAAATGCATCCATTTGGCCCAATCACATTTAGAGGTGTAGATCACAAGGCCAATCACTTTAAGAGGTGCATACATGTGGACCAATCATTTTTAGAGGTGCATATCATGAAGAATCATGATGAGAGGTGAAAATCTAGGGATCCAATCATGATGTAGAAAGGCAATCAATGGGGTCCAATCATTCTAGAGCATTTACTCATGCTAGATCTCGTGCTAGTACTATATGGAAGAGCTCTCTCATTGTACATATGGATTTTTGAGAGCCTCTCTTTCTATCATGTCCACATCCTGTATATAGGATTTGGTATAGTCCTAGACTTATATATAGGTACTTCAGTGAATCAAGCTTATTAGTTATGCCACATCATACTGGATGTGACCCACAAGTAATTAATACTCTTCTGAGGCACAGACACACTAATTGAAGTTAGTACAAGGTTTGGGACCCTATATGCATGTGTAGAGTATCAATAGCAATCTATGTATAGAGAATCCATGTATAGAGACTCTATGTATATTTGAATCTATGTATAGGGGAGTTGGGACCTTGCATTACTATTTGCACAGGGGGTTCTTAGCCTTATATAAGAAGACAAAACTATTGGAAGATAAGTCACAGTTGTCTCCTTGGTGAATCCTAATTTCTATCTCAAGATTCTTCGTGCACATTTACTGATCTTTGATCTCGGATTAGGTGAAATCCATTTTGAGTTCTATGTCTGCTCATCTGATACCTGCATGAATCACAACTTAGATAGCCGAACTATTTGAAGAATGACTACAACGGGCTTTCGACTGATCTCCAGCAAAGGGTAACCAATCCTATCATTTTCATGTTCAGATGTTAAGTTCAATAATTTGAAGAACATTGAAGACTTGGCCATCTTCAAGGACTTCCACATATTAGCATTTAGAACAAGTATGTAGAAAGACATTATTTTTTCAACAGTCTGCATAAATACACTAAGTGTCGCAACAGTTTGCAAAAATGAACTATGTTTTTCAACAGCTTCGGCTTTTTCGCATTTTCTCGAAATGTGACACTTTAGCATAGTTCGATAATTTAACTATTTTCAACACCTTCGTCTTTTTCGCATTTGCCCGAAATGCGACAAAACAATCACTTTATCAAATTGAACTGTTTTACAAGACTTTTGGCCTTTTCGCAAAAATGCGAAGAGAAAGAAAATCCCGAAGGTGGTCTATTTTCAAAGATGAACAACTCCGGCCACTTCCCGAAAATGCGAAGTGAGAGAAAGCCACTTCCCAAAAATGCAAAGTGAGAGAAAAATGCAACGTCCTCATCCGCACCAACATTCCCTACTCGTTGACCGTGTATACATTGTATAGTTGTCATCACAAGCCAAATACTTCCAAGTACAACAGCTTGCCTAATTAGATGACAAATATTTATTGTAATTAATAGATGGATGCAATCTATAAATGGATCATCCCAGCATACTCTATGTGATGCTCCGTCCATGAGTCAAATGATTTTGAGCCTCCCAGTTACGCCGTCATTTTGGTTATAACTGTCATTGTTGTAATACAGAGTGTAATATAGCAGCAATACGCTTTTCTATTTGTGTATAACGTAGATGAATGCTCATTGTGATTTGAATGCACTTCACTTCTGTTTTATCACGCTCGTTTACAGACTCTAATCAGAACACGGACGTCTACGACTCAGTTTCTGATCAGACGAGGACTGTCTTTGACGCCTGAGAAACTTGCATTATCTTGTTGCTCTATTTCAGAACTGAACGTCTCATTGAATCTAATTTCCAGTAATACCTCAAACCATTTCTAATCTCTTAGGTGGACTGTGCTCATTTCGCTTTTGTGAGTATGAATTAATTTTTAAGATCTTGTTGGGCAGAATACTTGAGCTGTGACTACATTTAGCGATAACAATCATTAGACTGTTATTGCATTTAGTAGCCCATAATAGCGGGAGAGCTGTTCCAGAACTATTCATGCTCTCTTCTTCGTTCGTGTTCTCTATCCTCAGCCCTTTCGAAAGCTCATCCTACTCCATGATGGATTTGTGGATTCATTACCAGGATCCCTTGCTACTCTCATGCAACATTCATGCATTAAGATGGTTGGAATGATCCTTGAAAGGTAGTTCATTCAATAACAAAACTATAGTATTACACTGATCGGGAGTATTCAACTGTTGCTGCACAGACTTCTTAGATCTTTTTGTGCAATCAAGGGATCCTTAGATATGTGCCAAGGAAAGGCTTGTTGATGGGTATCTTATTGTAATTTTGGGTTCTAAACCACCAAAAGGTCACATTCATGGTTACATATGTTTCGTTCACAACATCTTTTCATGTGTAGAAGTGGAAAAACGTTGAGGCGCAGTTTCTACAAACATGCAATAGAGCGCCAATCAACAAGGTAGTACCTTGCTTGTATGATGGTCTATCAACATATCCACTTGAGATGCATTCCAAAGGACTCCAATCCTTTATTCAAAAGAAGGTGAATCAAACAAGAGGAAAGTCTTCTAGATATGGAACATACAATGGAAGTAAGTGACAAGTGAAGTGTGCAAGAGAAAAGCCCATGGGTTACCGAATTATGTAGTAGGTAATGGCCATTGGGAGGGCCATTACCATAAATAATTCGGGACCCGGCAGCGAGTGGCAGAGGCCACGAGCTGCCTGGGGACCGGATTATTTGTGGTAATGGTCTGACCAATGGACCATTACCTCTCTCCGCCACTCGCTGCCGGGTCCCGAATCATTTATGGTAATGGCCCGACCAATGGACCATTACTTCACGTAATTGCCTTTCGTCCAATTTTTCTCTCTCTCACCCTATCTTGCTGGCCCTCGATACACGTCTCTCACCTTCTCCGTTTAAGTGTCACTCTTTCCCGCTCACCTTCTCTCGCTCCATCCACTCATGTTCTCTCTCTCTCTCTCCCTCTCCCTCATCATAGAAACGGCATCGCACGCTCTCTTTCTCTCTCTTTCAATCACACATTCTCTCTCTCTCTCTCTCTCTTGCATCTCTCTTTCGAAGTAGGCAGGCTCGATTGAGTAATAGAAAGAAAAATCTCGCTAGCAGCACCCCTCTCTCTCTCTCTCTCTCTCTCGCATCTCTGTTTCGAAGTAGGCAGGCTCGATTGAGTAATAGAAAGAAAAATCTTGCTAGCAGCACCTCTCTCTCTCTCTCTCTCTCTCTCTTGCGAGCGCAGTACACAAACTGTGGATAGAGAGAAAAATTGCTCTCTCTATCTCTCTCACAGAGCGCGCAATCCATTTTTGGAGCATAGATCTTGTGGAATACAGCATCAGAAAGATCCAATCCGATAGCGGAAGTGAGCAGATGGTAGGAATTAGAGCATTGGCTGTATTAGCCAGAAAAACCATTTTTAAGAGGGATACCCTTAGTAGAATCTGCTCCCTTCCGAGCTTCATCGAACGACTATTAGACATGCTCACTTGGAAGACTGAACAAAAGAAGCTGGAGATGAGAATCCGCAGCAAAGATTCTGCGTGAGCTTTCGCGCGCACAGTACGCAAGCTAGATAGAGTGCTTTCTCTCTCTCACGGGCGCATGTAGAACGCAGGTTGGATCAGAGAAAAAAAAATCTCTCTCTCTCTCTCTCAATACGCAGCTGATCAGAAAAAGAAATAGGGCCCTATACTATGCAAAATAATATAGGGCCCAAAAATGACTTAAAATTGGGCTAAAGGCAATTACGTGACAATTAATAGACTCTTGTGAACAAGCTAAGAAAAAAGAAATTCATGTGCTTCAAGAAAAGTCAATGAGTGGACCATTCCATGTGACAAGAAGAAGCTTGATTTACAATATGCCAAAACAACAAATCTTAAGCTCATGGAGCTCAACCAAGAAAATGTCCTACATCGATGGATCTAGATCTCGAAGAGCTCACTTCAATAAATGAACAACATGGTATTTCTATATCTAAATGGCTCCTCAAATTTGTCTTTCATGTTAATAAAACAACCATTGAATTAAGCATGTGCTACAATGAAAAAAAGAGAAAGGAAATTCAAAATAAAATGTAGCATGTATGAGGACATCAGATTTCTCAAAGGTGTCAAAAATGTTGTTCCAATAACAATCACAAGATATTTAACTCTGTATATTAGATATTCCTAGAGCATGTGTAGATGGGCATGGCTATGCTTCCTAACCCTGGAGTAGATAGCTTGTTAGATCTAGTTAGGCTGAGCTTCCAACCTATGAATGAGCCAACCACTTTGTTTTAGCAATCAAGTCTAGCTTTGGAGATCAACTTTGAGTCAACCCAATAATCTTGGAAAATTTTTTGTGGCCTTTGGATGGTAAACCATAGCGTGGGTAAGAAGATCAAGTAGTGAAAGAAAAAAAGCAGGTTCAGACCATACTGCCATGGACTGTGCCGGCCAGGGGCCATCCTACCTGATTTGGCACCTGCCCTTAAATTCCCAGTTCTTCGCCACAGCAAGCTGCCCAAATTTTCAAGGCAGGTACATGTCACATTGGACAGTCGGCAGGATTTAGAGTACTTACCCTGTCTTTTTTCTATATGTTGCTTCTGACACCGCTCCTCCTGGCTCTACTCTACTCCGTCTGCATACTCTCCTCGTCCGGCGATGGGCCTTGCAGGGTGGGTTTGGCTGCAGCAGCCTGCTGCCCATTAAACTAGCTTCTTGCTGCAAAATTGCATTGTTACAAAAGTCTCTGAAGCAGGCTCTACTGAGGAATCATCAGTTTCCCACTGCAACTCTCTTTGAGGAGTAAAAGGGATTGGCTTTGTGAAAGGCATTATTAGTAGCAGTCCAAGCTGATACAGCATTTCCTGATAGGAGTCTGCTGCCTTCCTGAGATCAATCAGACAGAACATTGAACATCCAGAGGAAGTTGTGAGAAGCAGCATCGAAGAGGAAGGAGCATTTCTTGCTATCCATGGAAATGTGTTTTTGGTATGCACTAGTAACATCAAAAGTTGGGTTTGGGTTTTGCTTTTTATGCTGAGGAGTTGCTGCTGCGATTCTGTTTTGGGGGTTGGCTTTCGCTCTTCTGCAGCTTGCTGTTTCCAAATGCAGATGATCACTCGGGTTGCTTTATACAACAACAAACTATCCTCCAAGGATTGATTTGTTGTTTTTGACATAGTGTTCATCGGATCAGAGTGGCGCAGCGGAAGCGTGGTGGGCCCATAACCCACAGGTCCCAGGATCGAAACCTGGCTCTGATATCATACCAGAGTTGAGGCTTCCAAACCTTTTTAAGCTGCTCCCGTCTCCAATCTTTTTCAAATATGCCATGCAATGAATGCATTATTCATGATTTTTTTACATAATTTTTTAGTGTTCAAATATGCCATGCAATGAATGCATTATTCATGATTTTTTTACATAATTTTTTAGTGATTGATGATATGGCAATTTTTGAATGCTAGTTTGCCCTGTCTCTTAAGAGGACAAAAGTAATGAATGGACCCTTGTCTCAAAAGCTGAGGTGTAGTGTCTAGCATTAAATCTATGAGCTTTTCTTGGCTTTTTTTGAAAATATCTCTCATATTTTGCATGTGTTTCTTTGCTAATTATATTGCTTCTTTGAAGGAGGTGAAGTATTTTATTGCTTGAATAAACTAAACATATGGTGGAGGTTAATCATAGGGCAAATATGGACCTAACCATAGAAAAAGGAAGTCACTTTTTTAAAATATTGTTCCAATAGTATGCATTGCAATTCACTTGCAAATTTTCCCTATTGTAATGCAACTAATGAAAGTATATAAATGAAAAATCCACAAAATTTGGATTCTGGGACTTCTTTTACTGTATTCGACAAAAACCCATGTGTCGAATAAAGAATTGCCTCCATTTATTAACAACACTTGTTTCATTAGTTCAACTGAATTTCAACTTTAACAAGCTTTTGGTTGCCAATCTTAATGACCGAAATCATTGAGAATGTAACAACAAAACCATCAATGTTTTCAAGACCAAAAAAGAAAAAATATATGGATTATAAAAAAAATCCCGCTGCACAATTTAACTCTACTTCCCAGGAGTACCCTTACTCCAAAGTTAAATCGCTAACTAGCACGTTACCAGAAAATCAGATTTTCTCCAACCAAGTACCAGCCTAGAAAAGAAATCCCATGAAGAACTAATAATCTGTCGTCAATCCTAAATCCATGAACCAGTTCATAGACTATCAGTTACGATAGCAAATCTGTTTCTTCACACCCTTTCTTGGTTATGGCATGGAGAATCGATAATTCATTCTCAACAGTTGATTTAGGCAAATTTTCTAAAATTTTCTAGGTTTCACCCATGGTTACCAACTATTAGGTCAAGCTGTATTCCATGCAATTACCAGAAGAGTAGCCAATGGCGGAATATCCATTCACATACATAAGGCTTCCCTCACATGCAAAACAAGCACCTCAACCCTATAAGGGTCTACTCATGTATCACAAAGAAAACTCCCATGCAAACCTTAGGCCACAAAATTCTCGGAAACAGAGGGCATTCCACATACTACCTAACCTTAAGCTTTCCAAGAGAAAGCAAGGCATGAGGAATTAGGTCGCCATTTCTCCTAGCCCACACAACAGTCCACGTTCCTGCCTCATCGCTGCCACAGGGAAACCCACACCCTGCATCATTGTGGCCTCAGTAATCAAGCATTCAATTGATCTATCACGCGACCTCCGAGCTCAAAGAATCAGCCGACAGCCCTCGCTAACACAGCTCAAAGCAGGGGTACAAAAACGCGTTTCAGTCTCCGCTCATTCGGCACCTCTTCATGATGCCCTACACTGGGAAAGACAGTTCTGTTTCCGAACAACATCACAGACTGGTGCAGCATTGGAAACCAGACGACTGCCATCGCTGGATCAACTCGCATCTTCCCTACTCAGCAACCTGTCCAATGCTCAAGTAACGAGGTAATGGGATCATGCTCTTTCATGCAAGCATCCGGATGAAGAAGACCCAACGGTCACAGGTTTCCCCACATAGGTGTGCAGCTTTCAGTCGAATCGACTTTCATGGATATGACGTGCACACTCCAATGTTTGCTAGCAGAAAGAGACAAGCAATGAATTACTAGAATCTATAAGAGTTTCCAAAAGAAAAATCTTACAGAAAACAGATATTACAAGAAGAAACTATCTTACTTTGAACAGTATGGGATGATGAACATTGATGCCTCTTTGCTGGTGTGCCTGAAGAGCCTTCTGGCTTTCCTTTCTTTATTCAACGATGCCCAAAAAATGGAGATACAACAAAAATCTCCCTACAATGCAGGTCTTTGATATGCATTGCAAAATTAATATCGTCTATACAAAACATAAACTCCCCTCCGAGATCACCTATTTTCTTGGCTATATACAGGTCAAAATCAATGTACCTCTCAGAATCAACAAATGTGTCTTTAGGTTCATTCGGAAGTCTGATGTGCAACTCTTTATCAGTTGCATCAACATCAGAAACAATCATGTCTACCACTGTATTTAGGTCATCCTCATGTATAGAAGGAGAATCGTGCAGTTGAAGATCAGGGGTTACGGGAGGACTCTCAACGAGTGGAATTGCGGACGTACTAGCCAGATCTTTTCTAATGGGAGGAGGTGAGGGTGAAGAGCTGGGAGACCTGAGCTTGGGTTGCGAATGCTTCGGCTGTGCTTGCTTTCTCTTTTTGCGGGGTGGGACAGGCCCCCTTTCAAGAGGAACTTTCCTCTGTGTGAATCCAGACTTAAAAATGTTGTCATAGGTGTTTCGAAGCCTCATGACAAGAAGCATGTCCTTGGGCATCGGTGTCACCCTCTTGCCATCAAGGGAGCACAACATCGAATCCTCAAACAATTTTGTCTGGAAATCCTCGTATGCAGTATGGAGGGCCTCCAATGCAGTGATATTCCACCTCACTACATGGGGCAGATGGGTGGTCATGTCTTGTGTAACCTCTCTCACAGCCCGGTAGAAGGCTGCTTTTGGGATCAGAAGTTTGGTGCTCTTCTGCAAGGCCCTGATGTCCCTCAACCATGGATGGCTAGGTCTACCGCGTCTTTGTGGACGTACGGGCTCAGATGTCTGGGGACGGGACGAATGAACGAAACTGGTAAGCCTAGTAGTTTGCTTCGTCTGAGCCATTGAAGCCGAATATCTATACTACGCGAGGATAGAGACACAACAGAAGAACTCTAACCGTGATATCGCTACGACGCGAGAGAGTGGCAGAGTCAGGCGGGGAGAGGCAGGGGCTCGCGTGATGACGATACTGGAGAAGTCAAGCTGATATCGCTACGACGCGAGGGTGTAAGGAACGGGCATGGAGAGGAGGTCACTCGCATGATGGCGATATCACGAATGCATTTCGTATGGATGCAATCAAACGTGCTAGCAAATTATGCGAAAACCTGTACAATCCCCGGGAATGGACTTATATAGGGGAGAAAAATTGGCACCTGTGAATACTAGCGACACGTGGCCCAGTCAATAGCTGACATGTCTGTATACACACGTGTGAAACTGCACGTCTGGATCAACACGTGTGGGAACCCACGTGGGGACACATGGCCAAATGGATCAGTGACATGTGTTCTCGCACGTATAGGCTCGCACGTGTGGTCACGTGGCCCAATCAGTACCTGACGTGTGGGACCTACACCTCTGTATCCGCACGTGTGAGACTTGCACGTGTGTCCACATGGTCCAATGGTTTAGTGACGTGTGTTCTGGCACGTGTGATCTTGCACGTGTGGGCACGTGGGTGAATGGCAGATTAACGCGTATTGTAGCACGTGTGGTCTCGCACGTGTGGACGATTGTACTACGCGCCATAGATCTGATCCGCTGTTGGATCGACGAGTGTACGGCTTGGATTTTTTTGGTTTTAGCTATATAAATGTTGTTTGATCAGTTAAAATGTTTCGCTAAGTTTTGGATTTTCACTCCCTGTATCTCACAGTGTGTGAACAGTTCTTTTTATTTGCAGTATCGCTACCACGCAAGAATCTTTCAGAGATTCTAGACGATCTAAGATCCCTCGCGTCGTTCTGATATCAAGTCATTCGCCAATATCGCCATCACGCGAGGAAGTCCTGATTGTCTTCTAACTCCCTGCCACCCCACGTCGTAGCGATACTCGGCCATATTGGTCATACTTTTGAGATGGCCTCGTCATCCTCTAATACTTTTGATTTTGCTTTGCACACCTTCCTCGTTAAATCTGGTGTTGGTAACTATATAGGTCACTATAAGACGTATTTCAATATGTCTTTTGATATTGAGAGGTTTGGATCAAAACATAAATCATATTTTCTAGTGTTGTATAAGGAGTATTATGATAGTTGATCCTCTGGTTCTATGAACCATCCTACACCATTTTTACATTCTGAACCAGAGTCTTCTTATCCAAGGCCAATCGCTCCCCACCCATTTCCACCACATCAGCCTTTTGTAGAGAGTCAACAACATGTTGCTACATCGTCTATCACACAAGTTGATTCCGACTACATAGACCTAGCGATGTATTATATCCAATCTATGTTCCTAAGCATGCACATTCACTGCAGGATTTGTGTAAAGTACAAAACTTCTAATCCTCAGCATGCGATTCTTGGAATCATGTTTCTACTTTGCATACAATTCATACCAGCCGCAATAAATTGACCTGCAATCAATCTTTCAATGAAGCAAGAAAACATGATTCAAAACATTATGGAGTTATGCTTGTTATCACAATCCTTAATCAAGCAGAAGCTAGCTATTAGACAAGCAACGAGGTCTACACATGCAGATCATTGTACATCGTTTGAAAGCTTCATCAAGGAAACATGAAATTTCTAATGAATTCACACTAATTCTCAACATTTTTACCAAAATTGTATATCTAGAAGAGCACTCTACCACCAATTTCAAAGAGCATGCTTCAAAGAAGGAATTAGTAAATCCATAACCAGACTTCTCTTGAGAAATCAGCATTCCAATTTGGGATGCAAATCCAAGTGCTTTCACTTTAATGTGATGAAAAGCTTGTCTCCAACCCATTCGAGACCCCATCTTAGCCAAGCTCTGATACCAATATAATGAACACTAGGAAAAGACTCTAAGATGAGGATAGGAGAACACAGAAGGAGACATATAGGAGCAAAACCTCCCAACCAATCCTAGATCAATCTTGGATCTATCCCCTAAGCCATGCCATGTGAATGCTTGCGGAGAAGAGAGCATCTGGTAACCTGAATCAAAATTTGTCGACGAAAGAATCTCTACTCCTATATAGAGAGGGTATAATCTTGTGCATGAACTCATGCAATTCCTATGCAATCCAACTACAAATAGATCACAGCTCCCATGCAATTCTCATGCATACATCAGTCACATGTACATGCACTACTGCATATGTCTCAATGAGAGTGTTTGGGTCCCATCAAGGTTATTAGTCACAAACTCTCCTTGACATGGAATTAAATCAAGGTGTAACCAATAATCTCAAACACCAGAGGGCCGGTTCACTGAATTAGGACTATTCCAAATCCTTATCTGAATATGGCCCTAATACCCTCACCCCTTGTTGATGAGAAGAATCAAAATGTGCCAATTATATCGATTTCAAATTTCACAAATAAGAGACCATAGTAGGCTCAATTCACAATATGTTGTTTATTTATTCCTGGTGTTGATTTCATTTTAGAGATAATAGGCACTATTTTGGTAGATGTTTAATAAAACAATCGAAATTATGTTTGATTATTATTCTTCCATCATATACCACTAGTGTCATTTGTTTTGTGGATCCTAGAAAGATTGTGATGAATCAATTGTTGCCTTCTCCATGTTTCTCAAAGAAAGGTCAATGAAATATCACTTTTAAATACATTGCATTTCGTTGAGTTTCACCAGATAATTGATGTCATAAATCTAGTCTTATTTAGTTTCAAGAAATCTTGAGTTGTCAATATTCACTACACTAGATTTGGTAGTGGACTTTTGATTTGTTTTTTTTATCAATAGTACACCAAAAAACATACTACCTTTTCACCTTTGCATCTCGCTCTTTATTTGCTTGCCTACTGAAAAACAAAAAAAGTGCATTGACTTGGCTTCCAAAACAATAGGCCTATTTTCATATAACATTTATCTCACCTATATTTTAATCTTTAACATTAGTTCCACAATTGCTTTATAATCTAGATCTTTGTGATCACTAAAAGAAAATTCTTATAAACAATTCCGATCTTTTGGTTATGTAGAAATTTGACATTCATAGTAATGAAACTTTTCATATGTTCTTGAAGAGATTCGTGTACAGCCAACTATGATTGATTATTGAATATTGAATGCTACAAAATCACAAACTTCAATGGCACATTACCATATTACAAAATTGACTCGTTACCATAGTACAAAATTAATTCCTTGCCTTATTTGAAAATTGACTTGTTACTATCTTACAAAATGCTACACAAAATTGCAAATTTGAATTGCTATGTACTTTAGCCCATCTTATTATTTTTTAAATTTCTATCTCCATCTACAATTGTGATGGAAACAACTTTTAGTTGAATTTATTATCTCTTCACGTCAACTCTTTGATCTTGATCTCCAACCTTTTATTTTCCATTTGGTACTCTTTCTAGGTACATTTTGATTATTTATGTATCATATGCTTGGAGCTTTAGCTGTGACTTTTTAGAGTCCCTTGTTGCCTCTTCTAAACTTGGATTACTATAGGAGAATGATGCCATTATTCATGCTAATCTAGATATTATTCATGTTTAATGTTTATTCAAATTTATATGTTTTGGTCTATATATGCTCCAAACTTTAGAGCCATTGAGCCATGGTATATATTTCCATAATATAGACTCTATGTGGTATATTTATTTTCTAAGATTTCGAGCAATTGAGTTGATATCTATTCATATTCATCTATCACAGCCTTTTCATTGAAAAAAATTCATGCTTGTTTGTACATCTTGCGTTATCATGCTACAATTGTTGCAATATATAAGATCATTAGGACCCATCAAACAAATTAATAATTGTAGTGAATGTGCTATATAAGTGGAGCAACGTAGGTTGATCATAAAATCTACTCCCTATATTTGCTTGTCCATAGGAAAAGTAACCCCCTCTTACCCACTGTGCAACGGACAAGCAGAATCGTCAAACAAAGTTCTCTGTAATATTATCACGAAAATGGTAGAGGCATTGTGCTTAGATTGGGAACTTAAACTTCATGCGACACTATGGGCTTTTAGATCCATCTTCAAGGTAAACATTGGACAAACGTCGTTTCAAATTCAAAAATTTCAAATAGCAGATACTATTAAAAATATATAGACTAATTTAAAATTCATGATACTTGAAAAAGTTGCGATTCAAATATAGTCTTAATAATAATAAGAGTACTCAAGTATGGAGAAAATCCAAGCCATACCAACACCTGAATCCATAATAGGTAAAGTGCCATTTTCGAAACCCTTGAGCATATCCATGCTTTCCAAGGGTACACCAGCTACCACCCTGTTTTATTAATTTTTAATACTGATCGTGTCTTTAAGAAACAAATCAACAATACCTGTGTATGGTTGTTTTTATCCAAAATATTTTTCTCTTACAGAGATCACGTTTGGACTTTACCATTCAATATCTCAAGCTTCAACAAGCAATCCAATGATGGTTCCCTGTGTTTTATTCGGAATTCATCCAGCCAAAACATTTGTTGTGGAGCACGGGCTAAGCACCAACGTCTGTATACAACTCGGGTCAGAGTCTAGCACCTCTAAACAACCTCTTCTCAATCAAATAGACATTGTGGATTTGGAAGAAAACGTATCTCCTGGTCAGAGGCATGTTGCCACTACCAATTGGTCTTCCACTAATATCATGCAAACACTACCACATAGAGAGGAAGATTATGTGTTCGTTGCCCTTTGGGCCCCATTGAAAAAATTCATGGTGGCTTTTCTTGTTATCATTGTGGTGTCAAACCTACATGCATTAATACGTGTCATGCAAAAATATATTATGTGATTCCACATGATATTAGATACACAAGGCTAGTCATTCATCTGGAAAAACATTGTCATGATGTTGTTGAAGGAGAATCTTTGGGCAATTCGGCGGATTCCAAAATGCAGCAAGATAATTTGCATGGGAATGGTGGATGGCAGAAAGAAATGTAGTGAATTACTTGCATCTGGAAGAATTGCAAAAACAATTGTTGCTCCTAGTTTTTTGGTAGGCGTTGACATAGTGGTGGCAAAACAATGCAATTTATGCGGTTTTGCCCAATTTGATGTATAAGATTTATATACATTGTTTTAGTTAATGATACAAGTGTGTGGCCCTATTGAGTAGCCTACAATTTGAAGCATGCACTTATATTTTAAAGAGACTCTCATTTTGTCACAACATTTAATTTACTCGACTTTAAATGAAAAGTGTAGTGGTTTTAACCTTTCAAAGATTATTACATGAAAATCACACTATGAAGGTTTTTAAAATTTTGGCACTCTCATTTTGTCATAACGTATATAACTCTATATGAAAAGTGTAGAGAGTTTATAATGTTCCAAAGCACATTTCATGGCAATTACACTGAATCAAAGCTTTTTTGATATTTTGGCATTCACTTGAATTTTTTTTTTTTTAATTCACCTTTGTCACTTGAAGAGCAAGGACTAGGTATCGTTCATGAGCAGATGGGCTACGACTTGTAGCAAGATGAGCCACGGGGCAGCGAATCTAGCTGCAAGGCTATAGCCCACCGTCGAATGAATGATACCTGACATAGCATGAGAGAGTTAGACGGTCAAGATCTAAATCTGTTTGCAGCCTATGCTATGGCTCATAATCTACGTGTTCTCAACCAATGATGTAATGCCACATCACTATCACTGCTCACAACTACTACGTTCTGAGAATGGTTGTCCATTAACAACTTTTCTTTAAAGGTTTTGAGTTGTTTTGTGTATTGGGGAATGGTCTTTTTAATGAACTTTGTCATCAGTAAAATGGCAAAGTTTTATAAAAAAGGTTTTTGGGGTTGTTTTGTGTTGGGGAATGATCTTTTTAATGAGCTTTGCACCCGATACAACGGTCGTAAAATAATGGCAAGGCCGTTAGGCTGAGCCATTATTGAACATCCAATGAACCAAGTGTAAGGGTCAATAAAATTATCTTTCCCAAGTGTAAAGAATGGTGAGGAAGCCCTTTTATGACTATAAGTTTTTTATGAGTCTCACATGCATCTTTTATTTAGAACCCTTCTATAAGCATAATGTTCATGTGAAAATTTCATAATGTATCTAAAATCTCATAATATGCCAAAAATTAGGTGAGGTCATTTTCACGTTCCATAATATGTTTGCGAAAGTCTTATATTCATCTAATGTTCAACTTTCAAGCATTCCAACTAATATGGATTAGAGGCGTAATTTCACGAGAAATACAAATCTAACCATTATTTAGTGCTCTTTCGGAAGAAGTATCTTCAAAGCAAATATATTATTAAAAGGCAAGGAGGGGATTCCATCTTTGTACCTTCAAAATTTCTATAGTTGCAAGGGCAATACTTATTACCGAGAGATGGAAGCGCACCCATCAAACCACTACAAAACAAACTTTGAAACATATCTCTAGGGCAAGCATTTTGGCTAGAAGCATGAAAATTGAAGGTTAAAGACTAGACTTGTGAAGCTTTGGTTTTCCAAAAAAAACATATTGCACTTGAGCCTTAATACGTTTGATCTGTGGTTAAGAGAAAATAGGTTCAATGAGCACTTTAATCTTGCAGCAAGATCAAGATTCAAACTTACTTCAAAGAAACATAAATCTGTGGTAGTAAAAAAAAATCAATAATGTACAGTCAAGATCACCCAACTTCATAATGTGAAGTCAAGATCACCCATCAACATCACTATCTAAAAATCTGTAGCTGCTTCAATTTTGCACCAACCAATTTTTTGGGTAGCTGGGTGCTGCTGATGTATAGTTGATCATGTTGTTATAAATCCTGATACATGGATCATAGGGTGCTGCTGATGTATAGTTGATCACGTTGTTATAGATCCTGATACATGGATCATAGCAGTGGCTGCAGGAAAAATCAGACGTATATTATATTGGGTTGCCTGTTCCCTTTCTACTGATCCTGATCTCAACTAGCTTTCCATGGCAAGGATCGGAATGATCTATCAAGATCATGTTTTGGAATTCTTTCACATGCAGGCAACTGTGGCTCACCCTTATGTCAATGCCTGAGGCATAGTGAAAGGCTCGATGGACAAAGATCTGCGTAGATGGCATGCTGTTTGCAGAAGCATCTGCAGCACCTGCAACTGCTCGGTCAGCTGATCTTCGACGTTCCACGTGATATATGAGGGAGAAATCAGCAGTGGATGGATCAAAGGAAAAGGAGGTGATTCTTCCAAATACTGCCTGAGGGTAGGTCCGTGCCAGCTTCTTGGCTACCTCCAGATTGACTTCTCCAGTAACATTGAAAACCGAATCTTGTATGTCTGATCCTGTCTTGGATACAAATGGCTTGTATTCCCAGCCTATCCATGACTGGACATGTTCGTCAGCTGCAGCTAAAACGTCTTCTACGGATTCTTTGTTGCCAATCATGCGAGAAACCATTTTTCTCTTTATTATTTCCATTGACTGACAGATTTCTTGCAGATTGCCTCTCTCTTCTACCACCGAGGAAGCATTCCCTTCATCAGAAGAACGAGCCATTTGTTCATGACATAGATTCATCCGTGGATCACCAAGGAACATTTTACTGTTGTTGTCGAGAAATTCGTCGTTGCTGGCTCCTGTGTTGACAAAAAATTCAGTAAGCATTGTTCCACATCCTAGCTTCTGACCCTCCTTTAAGCTCTGCCCGATAATCTGTCGGGGGCTAAAATTAGGAGGCCTGTAGTAATGATAGCTCAAGACCGTTTTGTTCTTATATTTGTCTCCTCCAGGAACAGTAGAGAAGCCACTTCTCACATTATCAAAGGTGAGTGACTCAAAGAAAACTATTCTCTTATTGTCTTGGGATCGAACAGCTGCTTGCAGCTTCTCGTAGAAAGGGGCTAAGTTGATCTTATCTGCCACTCCAGGAAGAAGCAGCAATGGATTACGGTAGAAATTACCTGCCCATGGCTCGTTCATAAGCTCATAGCCTAGCACGCCAGCCTCATTGCGGAAGGCTTTGGCAACCACCTTCCAGTAATCTGCGAAATGGTCTGCCCAGCCCCATTGATTCTCATACAAGTCTTGGAATGATTTGGAGACAGCAAAAGAGATGTAGTACCAGAACCAATCAAAGCGGTTACAATTCGCATCCAATTGAGATTGCGTTGCCTCATCCGGATCTGTAAACCATCTCAGACCTAGAGGCTCCGGGAAGGAAGCTACATAATCCACCCAGCTGCTTTCATGCTTCCTCAATTCTGCCTGTAACCGTAAATTTCTGGCTGTTTTAACGTCCAGCTGCAAGCTTAGCTCTCTGCGCTGTGAAAGAGAATGCGATGATGATTTCTGGACAGGCTTGGAGAGGCTGGAAATATTATGGGTGTGGCGTAGAATCCATGAGGGTAGTCCGTCGCCACAGAATTGCGAGGTGAAGAGATCTTGATGAAATTCAATGAGGGTATAAATCCCGGCAGAATTGAGTTTGCGAACAATGGATCGCATTGTTTGGAGATAGGTGGCGTTGATCCATCCCTCCCTCGGCTCTACTCCAGGCCACATCACGGCTAATCGCACCACATTCATCCCCCAACTCTTTATGAGCTCGACATCTCTATCGCAGAAGGAGAATTGATGATCGAAGACCTCCAGACCAGGGTGCCATGGGGGACCTTTTACTACCACATTGAGGCCATGGAATAGCCTTTCTCGGCCATAACCATCCTGGATTCTGCCTGTTGCTGTGTTCACTTCAAAATTTCCATCTACAAGAGCAGCTGCAGTACTTTCGATCACCAGTAATGATATAATTATCAGTGCATACTTCACAAGCATGCTGAGCTGAATTTTTGTTTACCCAAATGATTTCAAAAGCAAAAGTTATGTACACTCAGCTCCCTGTAGCAAGTAATTAAAGCACGCGGAGCTTTAGCTTTGCAAGATGGTTCATGCAATGCTGTTGAGCTGTTCCAATGGAAGAAAGCATGTATGGTAAGCTCTCTCATGAGGCAAGGCAATTAAGCACATCATGTACAGCCTTAGCTTTGCATAGTTGTAAGTACATATAAAGTTGTTGCATTTAAACTGATACTAAAATCTGAAGCAAAATCATCTTGTGTGTATTGCTGTGCTGATCAAATTAGAAAAATTGACAGGCAAAACCTATTGTCATGGAATTCTTTTCTTGGGAAGCGAAGCAATAATCTGTAGTGCAGAGGTAAAAGCTAAGCAGTAAAAATGTATGGCAGATTTAAAGCCCACATCAGAATGTTGATTGAATCATATGTGCACATACATATAGTGGTCTGTATTTGAGTGTGACAGACGATATGGGTTGAATCAAGCAACAAAATTATGTCGTCCTCAGCAATCCATCAATGCCCAATATTCTGGTATCGTAGATTGATGGTGACAGTGACGAAAATATGGCAAGGATCAATGCTTGAGAAGCTCTTTTGCAAGAGAGAGAGAGAGAGAGAGAGAGAGAGAGAGAGAGAGAGAGAGAGAGAGAGAGAGAGAGAGAGAGAGAGAGAGAGAGAGAGAGAGAGAGAAAAGAGTAAAACCCTAAGTGTGGAGAAGATCAACAATCAAGTGAAGTGAGTGAGAATGATATTTAGCTAATTCTATTGGTCCACGTGTATCTTAGGGTTTGACCAACCCTGGTCAGCATGATTTCTTGGAGATTTGCACTTCAGTTTAATTCATGTTTGTTTTGATTAAATGCTTATAAAATATCTCTATATCCTGGCTCTTTTCATATCCCTTAAAAGATGTGCAAATCTGACTTTCAAAATGAAAAGCTAGGGTTTATGTGAGATTAGGGTTTTAAGGAGGATGTGGAAATTATAGAGAGAGAATATGGCAAACCAAATTATTTTTTATTGGTCCTCTTATTTTTCTTAGCCTTGCAATGAGATGACTCAAGTTAACTAATGAGTGCTTCTTATATTTATCTCAAAGGCAAAATTTAAAATAAACCCCACGGTAGGGTAATTAGGGTTTTCAAGATGATTAAAATAAATAAAAGGGAAGGTAGACTAAAGTAGAGGGAATGTAGGCAAAACATGTCTTCTTTGATGATAACTATTGGAATGTGACGTGACCAACCATTGGTGATTGGACTCTTAGAATTGATACATGAGGTTTGCATTTGACTCATAAGCAGACCTTGAAACATACATAACACCTAATAATGTTGTGCGAAACATAGTTGTTGAGGTAGTCAACATAATAGAAGTCCTAAAATCCTATACGAAAATTAGGGAGTGATTTGGAGCCAAATAAAGTTAACTAAAGCGAAATCCAAAAGTGGGAGAAAGACAAGTAGCCATAAAGTTAAAAAAGGAGAGAGAGAGAGAGAGAGAGAGAGAGAGAGAGAGAGATTGAGAGAGAGAGATTGAGATTGAGATTGAGATTGAGAAAGATTCATAGTAAAAATTGTGAGATAAAGTATATAGGACAATTTTAATAGAAACAAAACTAGATGAAGAAAGCATTGTGGGTAGGTAACATAAGGTGTGATGGCTTTAAGTTTGCTTTCTTATCATGACTTTGGTGGGGGTGAGATACAAGCGTATGGTTTGTAGTTGGAGGGAGGGTGTCCTACAAGTTAAGCAAACCATCCACCCACTCTCACAAGCTAAAATGAAATGCAACTTAAAATGCCAAATGAGATGCGCCTTTGGCCACACATCCATCTAATGGTGTGGAAGGAACCATAAATTTATTGGTATTGAAGTATAAAGTGGGCAATGCTTCATACATGTTTGACGTGTAGTCTATCTTTGTAAAGTGCATTCTTTTAAGCCGCTTTCAAAGTAGGACACCTAGCAAGTCCATGGACCATGAGGGGGCTTCCATGTGTGCATTTTTCAAAAAAGGTCTCCACTCTTCTTTTACAATACATCAGAATTGACACTGTGGAAGATGAGATGACCAAATTTTCTCCCAATTAGGGGCAACTACAATCAAATTTTCAAGACAAACCACATTGCTTTACAAATTGTGTGTAGAGGGTAACTTGAGATAAATAGGCTAATGACATGCCAAGAGTTCAAATGGGCATGCCAACAGTTCAAATGGGTCATAAGCTTGCAATGATCAATTAATCCTTATCATCCTTAACATCTTGCCAAGGCAGACAAATGGGTGGTAAGGGAAAGGGGCCAAGGCAATCGCTTTTCCTCCTCCGTGAATAATCCTAATGGAAAATTTGTAAGAGTTTAGAAGCTAGGCGATGCTTTTACATTGTTACCATGTCATTTTTCGATTTTCATAGTTTATATCGATAATAGAATTTTTTTCTAAAATATCTTTGTTTTTTGGATGCCCTCATCTGTGCAATGACAACAATACAACAACCAAATTTAACATACAGTGACAAGTACAGAATTTTGTTTACAAAGCAATTGACATTCGTAATCCTAGTTGCAGTCCTACAATACTAATACCAGAAACAGCATCTGCAACATCATCATTAATAGAAACCATTTATGTTAAACAAGGTATGTTGGTAGAACATTGTGCCACAAACATAGATGTTGAAGATGGACTTGTCAATGGAGTAGGCATTTTCCAAACTAGAACCATGACCTCTATAGAAGACATTGTATGGATATAATTTAATAATTATGAAATTGGCAAAAACACGCGACAAAATCACGTACACATATACCAAACCAACAACATAAACCGAACATGGACTCCAATACATCGAGTCATGAAAGAATTCCAAATTGACCAATCTATATTTAATAAAATTACAAGAAAGCAATTCCCAATCAGAATCGCAATAGCATGAACAATACATCGAGCATAGGGTCTAAACTAGCATTCAATCCGAAACATGTTTCAAAACATGGTTTAATGTATACGGCTCTAACTCGAGTTCAAAAACCTGAAAATTTATACATCACACTGCCATTGACTTCAAACCATTTTTAAATTGATTCATTTGTACAACAATAAATGGCACACCTCAGAACAACGACAAAATGGAATTTCCAAATTCCAAATATACATATCTATGCAAAAACACACCTCATTACTCAATCGCTAAACACTAGATCATTATTTAAATACAAACATAATATTGAAAATGATTATAGTTTAATGACATCACACATACTGTGTCTACAAGAAACACGGACTCATCATCATCAATTTTATTTTCCAGCAACCTTCAAAGCCATTGACAATTATGCCTTTACAGGATCAACAATGACATCAGCAATCTAATGACAACACACATACTATGTCTACAAGAAACACAAACTCATCATCATCAACTTTATTTTCCAACAACCTTCAAAGCCATTGACAATTATGCCTTTACAAGATCAACAATATTATATCATGAAACTCAACACCTTGACATGACACACCGAAATTATTCATGCTACATTTACTTACAAAATTGACAATCTACATATTATTGCAATATACAGGCAACCAAATTCTATTATTTCCACGTTTATGAAACAACTAAACATATTACTTAACAACATTCCCAAAGCCACATCAATTATTATAATCGGTGACTTCAATATTAATGCATTAAACATAAATAAAAATTTCCAAAAATTGGACTCGCTTATGTCTCAATATAATTTACACCTGTCCTTTCAAGAAGCAACAACGGTGAAAGATTCAACTAGTTTGATCATTTTGTCAATATTTCCATATTTGGCATATTGAGGCCAAAACTTGTTTTAGACTTAGAGATTGACTTTTCAAAGTACATTAGTTTAAATTTCATTTGAATAAACACTTTTTGAAAGTGTGGGAAAGTTTGGAGACGAGTTTTAGGAGATTCAAATCTGAATAGTTGGGTACATTGAATCTAGACCCAAAAATAGTAGGGTTAGCATTTTGGAGGGAAAGCCAAGTGGCCAAATTGGACCTATTATAAATGGATGTAACTCGTGGAGAGAGTGATCTTCTCTCTTCTCTATGTCATTTCATGCTTATACATGGTTCTCTTAGGTTCTACTATCCATTGGTGCACTATATTGGTGATTGCATGCAATTTTATGTGTCGAATGATTCATAAATGTTATTTTCGGTTTCACACGTGTGAATGATAGTAGCTTGCTGGTTTTTTCCGGACAGCAATAGTGCATAATCATTTCATTCAATTTTGATCAAGTTCTATTGGTGTTTGCATCTCATTTTGTGTGTAGATGCTGATTTTTCTACATTGGTGAGATTGGTAGTGTATTTCTCTTTCTAACCAAAGATCTTTCAAGTGGATTGGATCCTGAAATCCTTCACATGGTATCAGAGCTTGTGTTTCAGGTTATGAAGGAGAAAATCAAATCTATCAATGATTTGGTGAAGATATCAAGTCTAGAGCACGCTAGAGAGGATTCTACACCAAAATTGAGTTTTTTGCTTTTGTAGATTGGATCTTTTGTAGATCAAAACCCTATATAGGTCTATAAACTTGATCAATTTCGCTTTTTCCTTTCACATAATGGATTTGGCCATTTTTTGGATCATTGGATCAGCCTAATTGATGGCTAATAGATTGCATATCAAGTTTTCAGCATTTGCATGTAGATTTGGAATAGTCAAATTTTCGTGATTTTGTCAAAACCCTAATTTTGATTGGATATCTAGATAGTGAGGTTGCTAGAATTTATTTGAGTGTGTTTCAATCTTATGAAGTGGAAAAAGTCATTAGATTGAGGATACATCATAGGTTGATCAAGATTCCATGATTCTATGTGTTGATTTGCTTGGTATAAGTGCTAGAAGAGAATTTGTGAGATAGTTTCAAATCTTGGTGATTTCTTTTGAAAGCATTTGTTGTTGTTAAAAGGAGTGCTTTGTGCATTGAAACAGGTTGAAAGAGAAGATCAGGTCATTGCTACATGACGACCTCAATTGGAGTCATGTTGGAAGCCAATGATAGGCTTACTTCAAGCAACTATGCATTGTGGAAAGTAAGGATGGAGTCACTTCTTGAGATGAATGATGTTTTGGATATTGTTGTAGGTTTGGAGGAGATACCAACAACACAACAAGATCAAATGAGGTATGACAAGAGGGCCAAGAAGGCTCTACACATGATAAAGATGAATGTTACCAAAGAGCTTCTCAAGGAAGTTGGTAAGTGTACATCATCTTTGGAAGCTTGGAATTCATTGAAGAAGCTTTATGAATCCAAGTCTACTTTTAGAGTGTTGACTCTAAGAAGGCAAATCTTTTCTTGTTCACAAAAGAATTAAGAAAGTCCAAGTACTTTTGTTTTGAGGATGAAAGCATTGAATGATGAGTTGGCTTGCATTGATGAGAGCATTAAGGAAGGAGAGCTTATTCAAGTAATTCTTAATGGCTTGTTGGATGCTCATGCTAACATTGTTCAAAGTATAAATATTCAAAGGAATTTGCCAAGTTTGATGGACCTTCAAGAAATCTTGATCAATGAGGAATATAGGCTTCAAGCAAGAGGTGGATCTACATCGACACTTCAAGAGGATGCTATGTTCACAAAGGGCAAATTCAAGGTCAAAACCAAAAGTCAGTGGTCTAAAGGGCAAGATCAAGTGGATGCTTCTTCAAGTGGAAAAAAGAAGGATAGATCAAAGCTCAAGTGCCTCTATTGTGGCATCAAAGGACACTTTGCAAGTGAGTGCTACAAGAAGAAGAGAGATCAAGGAGACAGACAAGGTAATATTACTCCTGATGAGGATGGTTTGGATGTTCAAGATGCAAATGATGATGCTTTTGTGATGTCTTCATATATGCTTGCTAATGATGGAGATCTAGATCCTTGGTGGATTGATAGTGGAGCAAGTTCACACATGACCTTTCACAAAGAGTACTTCACTTCTTTGTTGGCATATGGAGATGACAGGAGGGTGATCTACATGGCCAATGATGGTTAGTGTGCAATCAAAGGGATTGGCACAATTCCTATTTCTCTCTCTACAAATAGGAATGTTTATTTGGAGGATGTCTTGTCTATTCCATCTATTACCAAGAATTGGCTTAGTGTGAGTCAAATGCTAAGTAAAGACCTCAAGGTGGAGTTTGATGGAGATGCTTGTTTGATCAAAAGGAAGGATGTCTTGGTTGGAAAAGGTAAAAGGCAAGGGAAGTTGTTCAAACTAGATGCTTGTGTTATTGCTAACCAAGTTGGATGTGTTGCAAGGGAGCAAATACCTATTCAAGAGGTTAAAAGGATGGGACATCTCAACTTCAATTCATTGGAGGTAATGGCTAGGAAGGGTAATGGCTAGGAAGAAGATTGTGACAGGTCTTCCAAGTTCCTTAAGTGGAATCAAACATGTAAGTGAGTCTTTTGCTTTGTCTAAGTCACATAGACTACCCTATACTAGATCTATATCTAAATCTACAAAGCCTTTTCAACTTATACATTCGAATATTCACTACAATGAGAAATAGCGGAGCTAAGATGTATGTAACATTCATTGATGATTTTAGTAGATATTGTTGGATCTATCTACTAAAGAGCAAAGATGAAGTGTATGGTGGTGAGTACATATCTACCAAGTTCAAGGCCTTTTGTGATGAGCATGGGATCAAGAGGGAGTATACAACATCAAGGACCTCACAGCAAAATGGAGTGGCTGAAAGGAAGAATAGTACATTATGTGAAAGTGCTAAAGCTATGAGGTTAAGTGCTATTCTTGACAAACCATTTTGGGATCAAGCTTTGTTGTGTGCCAATTTCTTGTGCAATAGGTGGCCGAGTGCTATTTTGGATGGAAGGACACCTTTTGAGATGCTATTCAAGAGGAGGCCAAGTGTCAACTTTCTAAGAACCTTTGGATGCACATGCTATGTCAACATTACTCTTGATGATAGGACCAAGGAGGATCCATCTTCAAGAAGAGATATTTTTGTTGGATATAGTGAGGTGAGTAAAGCCTACAAGGTTTACATTCTTTCTACTAACAAAGTGATTGCTGGTAGAGATGTCATTTTTTATGAGGGGAACATTCCAAAAGTGTCTTCAAGCATGATTGATGGTAGTGTGGATGGATCTAACATTCTTGATGTTGATGAAAAGGATCCTACTTTGGATGGTGATGATGATGGACCTTCATCAAGTCAAAAGCCAAGGAGAACATCAAGGGAAAGACAAGTACCTTCAAGGCTCACATATGATCAAAAGGGTAAGCAAGTAGTTTTTGGAAATTATGTTGTTTTCCTAACCTCTTTGGATGAGCCTAAAAGTGTAGATCAATCAAGAAAAGAAGAGGAGTGGATCCAAGCAATGGATCTTGAGTATCAAGCTCTTATGAAGAATGGAACATGGAGATTGGTGGAGTTGCCTGTGAAAATTATGTTAGAACAAAAGTCTATAAGCATATAATATGTGAACACATCTATTATTTAACTTTTGATTCAAATGGGAAACCATTGTGGGTCCCCAAGTGACGTATCTCATTATAACTCTTTGACGTTCTTGTATCCATGCACTATGTAACAAGCAATTTGTTCTCCGTTGTTGATCCTTAATAAAGTCTATAGTTAGATCACCTCTCGCTAGCTCTCTTTGTATTGTTGCGCATTCCACAACATGGTGTTAGAGGCTTGGGCTCTTGAAGATTCTAGTTAGGCTGGACATTACAAGGGGAGAGAAGTTGATTTCATGAGAGAGGAATTTGTTGATTGGTTTATATTTTGTTGTTGCAAACTAGCATTCCATCACAAGATTTCACCTCGCCTTTACTGTGTTGAAAATGTAGAGCCTTTGTTTCAATTGTGAAGACTTGAGTGGGACCTATTGTATAGATTTCTTTCAATGTAGGCTGAAGGGTGCACAACAACATTGTACTATTGCATTGATATTTATGTATCACAACAAACAAACTTGGAATAAGTCACGTTCTATGAATATTGGAAAAAATACACTATGACAAAATTTATGAAATGCAAAACCAAACCTAACAACATTGACCAACTTGCAAATTTGGTATTTAAAATTGATCAACTAGTGCCCTTTAAAATTTTCCATCTAGCTCATCAAACGGAAGGTTTTTTCTTCAATACATATGCTTTTGAAAAACTGCCACTTTCAAAATGAAGAAGACCTTATCATTGAAAACAAGACTCAACGACTTTTTTTCATTGAATTCATCTTCAGAAATATTATCAATTCTAAAGAAGACATAAAAAATTATATAGTTATTTGAATATACTAATAGACAATCAATTGATCATGAACAAAAGCAACAAATTGTAAACATATTGATTCAAAAAGAAAACATTTGAAACTAGAATATTGACAAATGATGAAGATTACATGAAACCTATAATGTTGGCCTCTCGTACCATCCAAATTTTACAATTAAAGCATGAATTTGAACATTTAAAAACAACTACTTTGACACAAGAACAAACACATATCTATATTATGTTGACAATACAAACATCTGGAATCTTCATTATATCAAGAACTCCTGGTAGTGGAAAAACAATAAAGCATCTAGGATACAAATTTTGTTGCATGGAGAGAAATGTGTTGCTATCAGCAACAACTGGAGCTCCAATAACAAAACTTAGCAAAAATGTTATGACTGTGCACAATCTATTTTCCATTCCTATTAAGAACCTTTATGTCCAAAACTTAAGCCCTACATACTTCCGCTATAAGTTGATAGTTGATGCAGAACTTATCATAATTGATGAGATGTCCATGATGACATACCACACTTTGCAGTGGTTGCGCATAAAACAATCCTCTCAAAAATCTCATTTTACAGCTAGTTGGAGACCATGCAAAATTACTTGCAATATGTACGTAGACAATAATCATTTTGTTGGCCATGACATATATGTTCTGCTCCATATTGGAAAATTGTAACGCATTTCGATTTGCAACATTCAATGAGACATTTTGAAGACCCTATTTATTAAAAAATTTTGAACATCATACGAACTAGAAAACCAGCAATGAATGAAATACATAATGTGTTTTATGGTAGAATAATAACTCATAGACAAGCTTTTGAAAAGATAGATGACAATATTTCAATCATTTGTGCACATTGTGAAAATGTAATAAAATTCAATGAATATTCACTAGAAAAAGTATATGATGTCTCCCAAATAATCACAACAACAATTAAAAGTGATGCATCACATGTGCCCAAAATGCAAAGTTGGTTGGTGGAAGAAAAGTTCCACCAAATGCCAAAATTAGCCATTGGTGCAAAGGCGATGCTTCTTTCCAACATAAACATTAATAAAGGAGTTGTGAATGGAGCTATAGGAACAATTATTGAGTTTATTTTCAAAGAGAAAATAGCGAAAATCAAGTCAATAAAAGTGAAAGTTAAAAATATGAATAAATACATTCTTGTGAAGATCAAACCTATGTCATGCTCTCAAGAGTAACAAAAAGAACAAATATTTTTATCATAAATGAAATTACTCCTTTACATTTTCAACCTATTCCACTTCTAAGATATGCACCATGTTCTTGATGAACATAATTTTGCAGTCACTTTTGCAAAATAATCTCATCAATTAACAACATGTCAACAGAAATTGAGATACAATCTCTTTCAGTGTAAATTTTATTTCCATGAATTTCAACAAGGTTAATTGACTCAAAACAAAAAAAAAAAAAAAACCTTTTTACAAAAATTTTATTATAAACACGTCTAACTTGACAAATCATAAATTCTCTAGTTTTTCAAAAAACAGTTCTTCAAAAACTAAAAGAAGAAACAACAACTGACAATACCACAAAAATGACAACAACTATAACGACATCTCCATCAACAAAATAGATGTTCCCATGAATACATGTGGAATATAACCTAAAGAATACATGAATGGTTATCGAACAAGATATATGCTACCGCTACTTATCAATTGGGAATAAAATGCATGAGATAAATTTCAAAGTAATAATAATGGTCGACCAATTGAAGGTAACTATTTATAAAATAACAATGTTTAGTGTTTTGATGACATTTTACAGTAATTAATACCTAGAATTTAGTAAAACAAATGCTTATAGCTACTTTATTGTAGAATTCATTATTCATTTATTCAAAAAAATCTAAATCACTATTCATGAAACAATACATATGAATTCAACAACAATTCATTGATTTGAATCGCATGTAAACAAATCCTACTACACAATCAAAATTTGTATCCACAATCTGATGCAATTGTTGTTTTCTGATCTTGATAAACACTTTGGTCACGTAGATCAAAATGGAAACAAAGTGACAAATGGACCAATCGCAATTTCTTTTATGATACAAATGATCAACCCTACAATAGCACATCTCCCTCTCAAATAGAACAACATAAGGTACAACAAACATTGTTTTTATATTTCTATAATGAAATATTATAATAATTTTCAGCTTAACTTTATTACACAATTTGCAGGTTATCACAGAAGAAGATGTAGCATCAAAAATGTTATGAAGGCATATCAACATTTGTTTATCTATTTCATTTCCAAAAGTTTACTCCTATGCAAATTCTCAAAAACATACATTAGATAAATTGTTTGAATGCAGGAAAACACACCTCCACCAAAAAGAGCATGAAGAACACCTAAGATTGAAACACACTCTTGAAGAAGTCCAGCAACTTAAAATCAAGAGATCCTATCAAATTTAGGGTTCTTCCAAAAATGCAAAATATTGAATCAAGCAAAAACTATATCCAAAAGCTAGAATGTTGATTCATTATCTTGTAGAATGTAACATCCACTACCATGAGCAATTTTTGTCTCCACATTCCACTAAGCGGTTTCAAACATCGGCCTACTCCAAGTGATTTGACCTAAAATGATGCTTGGATCACAAAGGTCCACTTTCTATACTTGAAAATGCATGATTTGAGCTAGAAACAACCATAACATACTTGATGGATCTCTAAGATCTTGACCAAATTTGGATGCACATCTAGATTTAGCTACAAGATAGAAATCATCAATTTACACATTTCTCTCTCTCTCTCTCTCTCTCTCTCTCTCTCTCTCTCTCTCTCTCTCTCTCTCTCTCTCTCTCTCTCTCTCTCTCTCTCTCTCTCTCTCTCTCTCTCTCTCTCTCTCTCTCTCTCTCTCTCTCCGCCGCATGCCCCTGCACACACACACACACAAACACACCATCGGCCAACCATAAACCATTAAACTATGTTTTCATTTATCATTATATAATCTCAGAATTAAAGTATTTGATGGTGCATGCCATTAAGTGCTCGATGCTAGGCATCGAGCACTAGGTGCATGATGGGAGTCATGCACCCATCAATGTGTATGCACTATAGCAATTCTAGTCATCAGAAAATGCCTTCATCTTGGCATGAAGGGTGTGGTAGTTAGTCGTTAGTTAGTGACACGTAGGCATAGTCATTTTTGGGATCTTGGAGTGTGATAGACACACGCAGATATATGTACATACTATGCGAATGAATCGACACGTCTTTTGGAATGATCTTGCCCATGTCATTGTGTTCTTGATTCTGATTGATGATTGTGTTATGCTTACATTCTGATTGTTCTGATTGCTGATAATTGTTGATTAGATTCTAGCATGCATAACTTTGGTTAATTTATCAAAGGTTATGGGCCCATGCACGTGAAAGGATCAAAGAATTTGTGTTAGCGATCTGCACTCGGACGTAATCATCTTCGCTTGATGCGAAGCAGCTTGTGTTAGCAGATTCAGTGTTGCATCCAGAATCAAGGAGGACGATTGTAGTTGAGAAGGATCTAGAATGGCGTCGGATGGAACCATGGAGATAAAGATGGTGGATCGGCTGGAAGGGGAGAACTACGCCTCGTGGAGCTGGAAGATGAAGATACTGTTAAAGGAGAAAAGCTTGTGGGGTGTGGTTGCAGGAACGGAGGCGATCGAGGTGGATCAAGAAGGACGCATCAAGAGCGAAGCGCAGGCTGAGGTGGTGAGGATGCGGGAGGTGAAGGCGCATGATGATCTGCATGTCATTAGGAGATGCATCCATCTCTCACATCAGAGATCTGGAGTCAGCCAAGGGAGTCTGGGATGCGCTATAGATGAGCTATCAAGCCAAAGGATTCTTGAGCATCCTTATGCTTCAGAGACAGTTGGCAGGCGCAAAGATGATCGAGGGGGAGTCAATGCCAAATCACATAAAGAAGATCAAGAACATCGAGCGCCAAATGGAAGCAACCGGTGCAACAATTGATAAGTAGCAGCTGATATACACTCTGATCACAAGCTTACCATTAAGCTATGGTCCTTTGGTAATGATGTTGGATGGATTTGAGGACAGGTTGGACATGGAGTTCATTAGTAGGAGACTCATACAAGAAGAAAGCAGACGCAAGATTAGCTCACCTCAGGACGAAGTGGCACTATTGACAGGCTTCAAGAAGTTGGAAATCAAGGGGCCGAAGCAGATACAAACGTCGGAGAAAGGACAACCCAGTCAGCCATGGAAGGAAGGAAAGAAGAAGGGATGGCAGGACAGATCAGACAAAAAATGCTTCTATTGTAACAGGCCCAGACATTTTGCGAGAGACTGCAACAAGAAGAACGAAGATATCAAGAAGAGGGATGCAGAGCAGGCGAACATCGTCGAGGAGGAGGAAGAGAAGTCGGATGCATTCGCAATGATGGCACATGAGAACTGGAGTTCAACAGAAGAATTCGACAATACGTCAGGAGGGTACTCATCGGGCACGAGTGTGAATGTGGTTGAAGTAAAACCAAGAACCACAGCGCAAGATAGCACTGACGATCCATACTGGTACCTGGATTCTACGGCAACATCACACATGACGAATAATTGGACAACATTCATCACGTACGAAATGCTTGCAAGAAGCCTACAGAGACTTGCAAAAGATGGAATGCTTATAGGATTTGATTATAGACCTGAGGAGACCATCGACAGATGCAAAGCCTGCGTGTTTGGAAAGTAGCACAAAGAGCCATTTCTAGATGGAGGAACAGACAGGTCATCTCAAATAATCGATCTGATACATAACGACATATGCAGACCCATGGAATGCACATCAATTGGGGGATCTAGATACTTCATCACATTTATCGATGATTGCACCAGAAGAGTCAGAATATGGACTCTTAAGCAGAAAAGCCAGGCGTTGGAGAGCTTCAAGGCATTTAAGCAGGTGGCAGAGGGTGAAACATGGAAGAAGATCAAAAGAATCAGAAGTGACAATGGAGGAGAATACAGAAGCAGGGAATTCGACAGCTTTTGCAAAGATCACGGTATTTTGAGAGAGTTCACTGTTCCCTACAATCCGTAGCAGAACGGAGTGGCAGAAAGGAAAAATAGGACCATCATGGAGATTGTCAAGTGCATGTTGCATGAAGGAGACCTCTCGAAGTTCCTTTGGGCAGAAACAGTGGCAACGACATGTCACATAATCAACAGGTTGCCAGCAAAAGCATTAAATGGGAAGACACCATATAAAGCATGGTATGGAAGAAAACCGAATGTCAGCTACTTCAAGTATTTGGGTGCATTGCATTCGCACATGTGCCAAAGGAGAAGAGGAGAAAACTGAACCCCAAAGGATAGAGATGCATTTTTGTTGGGTATCCTGATGGCACAAAAGGGTACAAGCTGTACAATCCAACCAGAAATGCCTTCATCATCAGTAGGGATGTTATATTCGATGAAGACTCTGTAGGATACATTGGATGTCAGGAAAACAGCAAACCAAAGACCTCAAGAAGCTCAATGGTAATAGTCACAGAGGAATCAATCCTGATATCTGACAACAACAAGGCTACTCAACAGCAGGAAGGCGTGGATCTAGAGAGCACGTTGGAGAGGCCGATAAATGAAGATCTGCAGCAAGATGGGGACAAGGTCAGGGTTTAGAGGACGGACCTCTTGGAAGAACATGTCAGAGCATTCAATTGTAGAACATGAAGAAGAAAGAAGACCTACCAGGGTAAGAAAGACGCCTCACAAGTTTGATGATATGGTTTTCATGAGCAAGGAGCATGTGACTCAAGAAGCACAAGATTTCGAAAGTTCTGACATGTGCCACCAAGCGATGCTGGAGGAGATGAAGTCCATTCAACAGAATGATGCCTGGAAATCAGTACACCTTCCAAAGGGAGGGAATGCAATAGGCTACAAATGGGTGTTCAAAGTAAAGTTTGATGCTGACGGAGGAATAGAAAGGTACAAAGCGAGAATAGTGGCAAAGGGATGTGCTCAGACAAAGGGAATAGATTTCGATGAAACATTCGCACCGGTTGCAAAGATCAGATCGATCAGAATTCTGCTGGCATGGCCAGCACTGAATGACATGGAAATCCACCAATTGGACATCAAGACGACGTTCTTGAATGGGGATCTGAGCGAGGATGTGTACATGAAGCAGCCCAGGTCTTTGAGCAGGGGACTAGTATGGTATGCAAGTTGAAGAAGGCACTTTACGGACTCAGACAGGCATCTCGAGTGTGGTATGAAAGAATGGAAATATTTCTTCAAAGCAAGGGCTTCAAGAGGTGCAACATGGGACCATAGCATTTTCTTCAGGAGGACAGGATCAGAGATCACTGTGATGGCAATATATGTTGATGACATCATTGGAATTGGAAATGACGTTAGGAGTCTGAATCAGTGCAAGGCAGAGCTCAAGGCAGGAGATAAAGGAGTTAGGTGAACTGCACTATTGCCTAGGCATTCAATTCAGCAGAAACAGAAAGGACAGGTGGATCCAACTTAGCCAAGAGATATATATCATAAA
The DNA here is from genome assembly GCA_029204225.1 of Diphasiastrum complanatum. Classification (NCBI taxonomy): domain Eukaryota; kingdom Viridiplantae; phylum Streptophyta; class Lycopodiopsida; order Lycopodiales; family Lycopodiaceae; genus Diphasiastrum; species Diphasiastrum complanatum. The sequence continues at coordinate 49,824 of MU831868.1, read as the reverse complement.
TGGCTGTCCAGCGATGGAACAACGATGAAGCATACTCATTTTTGGAGTGCTTGTTGAAGGTAGACTTGTTGTTGTCCAACGATGGACCTGCAGCGATCTATCATTAGCAAGAGAATCAAAGTGTTGATATATATGGTAGGCTGTCCAGCGATGATCCAGTATTACCTTCCACATACTTCAGAATGCATGTTAATGATAGTTTTACATCATACGTGATAAGCTGAGACAGAAGCTTCATAATGACCAACGATGAAGCACTTCCTAACTCATGAATGGTTGTTTGGTTTCAAACTCCTTATCATGGATATGAATGGATGATATCTTGGTGTGATAACTATAGTTTACATTATATGTTACTATCCTTCAATGGACAACATGAATATGTGGTTGTTCCTTAAGTAACTAAGGGTTACCTACGTACTCCAGAAACGATCCTGGGGTTGTTTCATACTTTTATCAAAACATACAACTCAGTTCCTGGCACATTCTGTTTATGATTACTATACCTCATGCTATAACCAGTTTCGTTATCATACTTGCGAATGACTGCTCTTGCAAAGGGAATACTACTGTATATTAGCACTAACAAATGGAACTTGCGCTCCTGTAGCATCGATCTTCATTTTCGGTTAGGTTCGGCTTCGAGCCATAAAGCTATAAGCGTCTGCACATGTATGCACATTAAACCATTCGCTTCCGATTTGTATAAGCAGTGAATGGTAGGCTCTCCATAAAGTACTTACTTTTGCTTTCAAAAAGGCTGACAATAACGTTATAAACGGTTTAATACTAAGGAAGGCAAAGAGCACGCGAGGGGACTAGAACATGGCATCCTCACAAGATACCACTGCTACAATCATCCAGGTAAGAATTTTTTGAATAGTTTTCAGAATTTGCAAGCATCACATATGCTCGAAAAGTAAGGTGTCTCTCACAAACGTATGCCATTCTAGGTGACTGTTAAATAAAAACGGAAACTACTTGGTTTCTACTCAGTTCGACTATATCACTTCATAACTAATATAATTTCTTTCTACGTGTAATGACACTCGCGTTGTCCCGAAGTAAGGGTTCTCATCATGTTATCTTGGACAACATGGATTTGCGTAAGACAAACAGTTTTTACATAAGGATTAGAATGGCATGGATCTGCCCTGATACCTTGTAAAAACCATGAGAACCTTATCAATAAAAGGAAACGTATTCGATACAAGGGTCCAAAAAACCACGGGGTGGATATGGGACTACGATAAACGAAAGTTTACTCGTAGCTACACTATTCAACCATGGCTTGTGATAATTTATTGCCCATTCGGTTGTCATATCAGTTTATGGTGAGATACGACTGGAAAGCATGGATATACTTAGGAGTATGGACAATAGTGCATGACGTTTCTTGAGTCACACGGGTTAGAATTGCATGGATTTGCTCTGACATTGGCACACGTGTTCACACCATGGCTTTTAGCGATAAGCGATATATACGGTGAAAATTTTTCATACTTGTGCTATAAACAAATTAAACTGATATGGACCAATGCCCAAAAACTGATCAACTTGGCACTCGTCCTAATGCGGTAACAGAGGGGCTTGGCTTATCGCTATAAAATCATCTTTGTGTTTGGGAAGACTAGACTATGTTTTAAAATGCTATTTATGTTGATGAGTAGTATAACTTATTTTGGACATGGATAACAACTGACGCTCAACTATGACACCTGTCTTCCCCACTGTACTAACTCGTGCAGTTTTGTGTTGTGGGATGGTGGCAGGTATCAGCTGGACGTTTTGAGAGTGGTTATGCTATATGGTGCTTTACTGTACTGTATTTTACTTTTCAGCTTTACTGTACCTTGTTGGTTTATGAATAAAGGCTTCAAAGGGTTTGGTCTTGCTTTGTCAAGAGGAACTATGTGAAATTCTCTCTCTCTCTCTCTCTCTCTCTCTCTCTCTCTCTCTCTCTCTCTCTCTCTCTCTCTCTCTCTCTCTCTCTCTCTCTCTCTCTCTCTCTCTCTCTCTCTCTCCCCCCCCTCCCTCCCTCCCTCCCTCCCTCCCTCCCTCCCTCCCTCCCTCCCTCCCTCCCTCCCTCCCTCCCTCTCTCTCTCTCTCTCTCTCTCTCTCTCTCTCTCTCTCTCTCTCTCTCTCTCTCTCTCTCTCTCTCTCTCTCTCTCTCTCTCTCTCTCTCTCTCTCTCTCTCTCATGCACGCACGAATGCTCGGAAAAACCTGTACAGTATAGGCATGAAACTAACACAATTTCTCAAAAACCAGTATGATAAAATTTCGACGACTTTTTTAGATTAGCATAGGAACCTTGTTATGACCAATAGTCTTAAAATAATCGAGAATCTTTATAATTAGAGTCCTTTTCAAGGATAACTCAAAAAAGAGTTTGCCAACACCGAGTCAAGCCCTCTGTCCCCCTTCCATGGCACACTCGGAGTATCTGCATCGGGGTCAAAAGCACTAAAACCACCTGCGTGAGGTGGATGGCACAGGCCACGTTGATGGACGGACGACATGAGGTGTTGCACTAGTGCACCAGTTGCAAGTGGGCAGGAGGCAAATGCTTGAGGTGGATGCTCTGCCAGGTAATTGAAGATTTTCATTGGTTGCCATTTTGGCCATCAAGAGAAAGAGAAAGAGATTGAAATTTTGGGGCTTTTGGAGCTATTCGATCCCTGAATTGGGTCTTGATTTTGGGGCTTTTGGAGCTCTTCGGGCCATACTTTCCCGCGCGATTCCTCTCCTCTTCTCGCCCTTCTCTCTTAGTCCACCATCATGCTCATTCAGCTCTCCTTGGTGAAAAAAGCAAATGGGATCTACTTTCCTGAAGAGGTAATTGTTTTTCAGTTCTCTTTATGGAGTGATAATGTTCTTGCATCTAGATGTCGCAGCCATCAGATCTTGTGAAGTGCTTAAATCTTCTTGTTGAATCCTAAAATTTCATACCTTTTTGACAACTGCTCACAATTGTTACTGATCTTCGAGCTCCCTGTATTTTGTCAGAGGCTATGCAAGTGGTTTGCACAGCTTCAACTTGCAGTGAATTATCTGCATTCCAGTCGAGTCCTTCATAATCTCAAGGATGTCAACCTAACATCATATAAGATTCAATCTCAACTTCTTTGCGAGTCATTTGTGGGATTCTACCCTCCGTTTGTATCTGCTCTGTTAAGTTTTCCCTCCGCCCTGTCATAAGATATGAGAGCTAAAATTTTCAAAACTGTTCGTGATTCATTGCAATCTGACCTGATACATAACAAGATTGCAAAAATGGATAGTATCAAGAGATGGGTTCTAAGTTCATGGGAGAATCAGCCATATGTGGTCACATTCCAAGAAGCCTGAAAGGTATGCATATCTTCAGTTTCATGTGGAATGTAAGGTGTAGCTTCTCATAGTCTGTTAGGCGAAAGTAGATTATTCAATATAACGTATATATTTTTGATGCAATAGCTAGCATTCAGGGATCTCCATTTGTTGTGAGATTGTTTGAATAGTCTAACATTGTCACTTCTTGCAGGCATGAACTTCAGTATTAGGAAATTTGATGTAGATTTCTTGTGAAATCTGACTGAATTGGATTCCCGCCTTCCACCTAGTTTTGGACTTCAGCGTTGGAATGGCACCATCTGTTGATACTATGAAAGTCATAGACGATTTTAGATATGTCATCAAAGGGATGGGATCGTCTATAATCCAGTCGGATGAGTGCCTGTTACTATAGATTTGGCTCTTTCTTAAGTCTACTAAGCCATATCTTCAGAAAATAAAATTGTTTGCCTTTGTACATGTTTTATAACATGTATAAAAAATAAATACATCAACAATAGTGCTACTCAGAGTTTGATCACATGATGCTCGTGTTGTCTACTAGATCTCATTCATACGTGTTTCTGCAGATATTTTCCTAGTTTCACACTGCTACGCAATCACAAAGCACATCCTTTATGTTTTACAATGGTTAAGCCTATTGATGTCCTTTAGGAACTTAGGTTTGAAGGAACGTAATTTAGTAAATTTCACTCGAGAAAAATGCCTTAAAGAACCCACTAAAAACTCCATCATTACATCACCTTAGTTTTTGATAGCCAACAAATTTGATATTTTTGTGCATGTTTGTTCCACTCAATTATCCAATTATTGGAATATCATGGCTTGATGTAGTTCTTATATGACTAAATCAATGTGGAACACTTGATTGAGTAGATCGATTGGTTTTAGTAGCTACTAAGATGTTACATGAATTTGAGTACGAGTATTTTGAATAGGATGACCAGAATATCTCAGTTTCGTGAACTCTACTCATGTGGGAAATCTTTAAGATTTAAAATCGAAGATAATTTGCCATATCTTTTTTCCACCCGATATAGACATGTGTATACCTTCCCCCTAGTGAATATGTTCATGAGTTTAACATAACAAGTTGACAATTCATTTGTAATGTAGAGAAAGAAGAATACAAATTGTATTGTAGTCTATGGATCTTATATTGTTAAATCATGCGCTGATACCATGAAAGGACATATAGGTTTGTGAACTGAAATCTTCAAATCTATTGTACTCAAAATCTCAAAGTTCAGCAATAAAAGAAATCAAGGATCAATTAGGTGATAAAATAAAGACTCGTATAGTTACAAATGTAACATAATGGGAGAAACAATCAAGACGTAACAATTGACAAGGTAAAACATGTGTGTGTGTGTGTGTGTGTGTGTGTGTGTGTGTGTGAGTGAGAGAGAGAGAGAGAGAGAGAGAGAGAGAGAGAGAGAGAGAGAGAGAGAGAGAGAGAGAGAGAGAGAGAGAGAGAGAGAGAGAGAGAGAGAGAGAGAGAGAGAGAGTTGTGCACGTAAGTGGGTCGATGATAAATTTTAACTATTATATATACAAAACCTAGTGAAAATTGAAATCTTTATGGGTTGAGCTAGAAATCTCTTAGATTCACTCCTTTTCTGTTTTAACCAAGTGGAATAGTCCTAACATGGTGGACTAATCACTAATGTATTAGCTAATTTTCTTGTAATTTATGTAACTAATCATGAGCTGTTGAAGACTATCAATCTTCGTGTGATTTGACTTGATTCAATAGTCAAGAATAGCCCAACAATGGTCAAAAACATTTGTCAATCTTTTACCAATGACGACGATAACACTAACACGTGCGAGGATATACATTATTCCCCTTATTTCCAAATAATGATTTTTCATTTGAGTATACACACTCATTTGCAAAGCAATTTATCATGGGACTCAGAAAAGTGTTTGTCGTGTGGAGCTCTTGTACCCATTTTGCAAAGCAATTGCTTTGACTATGGGATATTAAGAATAATGTTTCCCAAAGTGCTACTAGATCTCGAGATAGAGAGTCCACATGGCAAGGTTGCATTGGGCTAAGGATAAATGATTTGCAGAGGCGAGTTCTTGCCTCTAGAATATGAGGGCCTTGGATCACCATCTCTCACTAGTGTAGGATGTATGGTTCCTCAAACTAAGGGCCATAAATGAAAAATTAAAAATACAAGCAAACAAGATGAAAAAAAAAGGGGGACCTCCAACGGATAACCGAATTTTGAAAATTTTAACGTTGCAGCGTTTGCTTACAAACCTAGAGATCCGGTGGTCTTGGACGTGACAACTCATTGTCCAAGTAAGCCACCTGCTATTCCCCGCGGGTGCATCTTTAACGGGGTCTGCCGGTCACCAAGCTTCGCCCTCATCTCTATTTGTTCAATCTTTCCTGTTTCAATCTCAAAATTTTGGAGTGAAGGTTGCATTCTGACGATCGCCCATCTGCTTTTTGATCGCCTGCAGTCTATATGCAATTGGGTTTTTTCATCACGTCTCTGCATTGTTCTTCCATCAATCAGATTTTGGCTGTTGGCTTTGCAGCTCGGTTCATGCTTTGTAGCATAGCTTATCTTAGATTTGGTTTCCAATATCTTTGATTTGTGTTTTGATCGCATTTGGGTTTTGTTTTTTCCTAAAGCTTTGATGATTGCATAAGTCAGTTTGTGTTTCTAGCTTTAGATCAGCTTCATATCTCTTTCACTGGGCAGTTTCTGCAAGGATTTTAGCTCATACGGCAGCAGCCATGAAGGACTAAAGACCCCGTCAATTCCCATTTTGCTTGATTGATTGCTCTATTCATCCATCTCGTGAAAGCACAATGAATGATCTTCTCACAAAAACCTTCACAGAGGTGAAGGCCAGAAGCTATGTTGACCTCAAGAGAGATAATTTACCAGATCTGGAAGCAGGGGGGGAAACAGAGATGACTGCGGTTGGTGGGATGGAGCATAATCTAGCTGGCTTTTTTGAGGAAGTGGATGAAATGAAAAAGGGTATGGAAAAGATCAAGCAGCTCCTTGTGAGGCTCCAAGCTGCAAATGATGAGAGCAAGACCGTAACCAAGGCTCAAGCTATGAAAGCCTTAAGGACCAGGATGGACATTGATGTGGAGGAGGTGCTAAAGCTGGCCAAATCTACCAAGGACAAGCTGGAGGCGCTTGACAAATCCAACAAGGCAAACAGGAAGCTGCCTGGGTGTGAAGAGGGAACCCCTACTGACAGAACAAGGATCTCCATCACCAACACTCTCAGGAAAAGGCTGAAGGATCTCATGGGTGACTTTCAGATTCTCAGGCAAAAGATGATGGGAGAGTATAGAGAGACCATTGAGAGGAGATACTATACAATAACTGGACAACAGCCAGATGAGAATACAATTGAGCAAATCATTGAGACTGGAGAGAGTGAGAATTTTCTGCAGAAAGCCATTCAAGAGCAAGGGAGGGGACAGATCATTGACACGATAAAAGAGATTCAGGAAAGGCATGATGCAGTGATGGAGATAGAAAAGAACTTGCTGGAGCTGCATCAGATTTTTCTGGACATGGCTGTGCTTGTGGAGGGCCAAGGGGAGCACCTGGATGATATTGAGCAGCAGGTTTACAGAGCTTCAGCTTATGTTGGGATGGGGGCCACCCATCTCCACTATGCAAAGAAGAATCAAAGGAGCTCTAGAAAATGGTTGTGTATCGGAATCATCTTGCTACTTATCCTCATGATTTTGATCATTGTTCCAATTGTCGCCAGCTTGAAAAAAGCCTAGCCAGAGTACTCCACACATGCTATGTTACAACAATAAGATATAGCCTAGATGTTTCATCCACTTCCAAGTGATGCATTTCCCTTTTAGCATACAGCTTTTCTGTGAGCTTCTGCCTGATCTGATAAAAGATCAGGTCTATAACCGAAGAGAATCTCTCTCTGAAACCTGTGGATATGTAAGGGAAGCCTCTCTTTTTCATCAGCTTGAAGGAGAAGACTCGAGATGTTTTGCCTGCTTTCTAAGTAATGTTGACAGACGAGCAAGTTTTCTTGCTTAATTAAGCATTATAATAAATTCCTGCTTGTATTATTGATGTCTGTTTACCTCTTTTTACTCTCTTACAAGTTCTTCAAATGACTACTGTTCTTTGTTCCTTTACATACAAATTTTGTTTGCCATCTGTTTCTGTTGGCCATAAGTTGTCTTTGTTTCAGCCAATAAATGATAGTGAGGGGATCAATCACATCACATATCTACTGTAATTGCAATAGACAAGTAGGTGATTAATCTTGTATGCTGCTGTGATCTTTCCTTTATATGTGTAGAAGAAGACTGATTCTTGTGGTGTAGTTAACAAGAACAGACCAAGAGAAAATAAGTGATTTTAACACTTAAACAAAACCTACAAGCATTGCTTTGGGTTTACACTTAGGGATGGATTATGCTCCACTACCACTTCACAAAGCTGAATAGGGTGTAATTAATACCAGTTGTAGTTGCCAAAGTGGGGTAAGTGCACTTATGGCATGAAGTCACCACGACGGAGTTCAATTATCGATCGCCGCCTTCAAGTCAACTTTTGAGATCTCTTGTGGTTTCACATTACATTGCCTGGCAAGTCCCAAATTTAGAATGGAGTCCTCCCATGGTCTACTAGATTTGAAGGCCAACCTCATAGACATTTTTACATCTAAGTTAAGGTTCAATGTTCTAGAATGCACTGAATATGTATTTTTAGTATTGGAATTCCATCAAATACAAATTGGGAATGATATACTTGGCAAGGTATATGTGACATCATTATAATGTTTCATATGTTGGTCACTCTAATACTGATAAATTAATCTAAGTTATGCATGCTAGAATCTAATCAACAATTATCAGCAATCAGAACAATCAAAACGTAAGCATAACACAATCATCAATCAGAATCAAGAACACAATGACAGGGACAAGATCATTCCAAAAGACGTGTCGATTCATTCGCATAGTGTGTACATATATATATCTGCATGTGTCTATCACACTCCAAGATCCCAAAAATGACTATGCCTACGTGTCACTAACTAACGACTAACTACCACACCCTTCATGCCAAGATGAAGGCATTTCCTGATGACTAGAATTGCTATAGTGCATACACATTGATGGGTGCATGACTCCCGTCATGCACCCAGTGCTCGATGCCCAACATCGAGCACCTAATGCCATCACCATCAATCCCCATCTCAATTCTATCCATCATCCTTCCTTGTTTCATGCAATCCCATAGCTTCTCTTAGTTGTATGAATCTGTCCTTGGCCAATGCCTTTGTCATGATGTCTGCTACCATATCCCTTGTTGGACAGTATGCAAGCACCGTCTTCCCTTCCTGTACCAGATCTTTGATGAAGTGATACTGTATGTCAATGTGCTTGCTTCTTTTATGAAGCCCTCCATTCATGCAGATGAAAATTTGGTTGTCATTGAACATGACCATTCCTTCATTGGTGATTCCCAGCTCTGCACAAAAATTTCTGATCCAGATGTGTTCTTTCGCCCCCTGACATAATCCCATCAGCTCAGCTTCCATGGAGCTGTCGGCTACGGATTTTTGTTTAGAGCTTGCCCAACTCACTGCTGCATTTCCCATCAGAAATACATACCCAAATGTAGATTTCCTGTCGACAGTGTCCCCTGCCCAGTCTGAATTTGCATACCCATTGACTCCATCGCAAGATCCTTGATAACACAACCCATGCCTCAAAGTGCCCTTCAGGTATCTCAGCACTCGCTTCGCTGCTTGCCAATGGCCAGTCCTAGGATTTACCAGAAATTGGCTTAGCTTGCACGTCACAGTAGATATGTCCAGCCTCGTGCATATTATGGTGTACATTAATGATCCAATGAGACTCCTGTATGGATATCGACACATGTCAGCTTGCTCTTTTCTCAAACATTGGTGACATTTCCGAGTTGAGTTTGATTCTGCATGCAACAATTTATTTATCTTTGGGTGACTACAAAAGTATTATAATTTATTTCAGTTGATGTAGACAAGCTCTGCGCTAAAAATGGTGCCTTCACACCTCGAGCGCTGTACAATCATGCACTATGACTCTTAGTAATACTTCAAATAAGTCTTGTAAGTAGGAGCGAGCTTTCTTATTCTCAAAGGGAGGTAGCCAAAGTAGCACATATAGTTGCAGACACGATCCCATTCAATATTTAGAACAGCTGATAACCATCATACATATACATGAGATGAATGCACATATATGAAATGAGCAGAACCACATACCGTATAGTTAAAGCAGATAACTTCAAGCCAGGGAGGGTGCCATTTCTTCCAACCTTCTTCTCACTGTATAGTAGAAGAAACTCCTTCGAAAACAGGTTACATATAGTGGTTTCATAGGAAGTATCGTGGAAGCTCCCTTCCAACCAAAAAAGGTGGGAAAATATTTTTGAAAAGTATGAGGAAAAGTTGGGTTTGCAAAAAAGTTTTAGGACCCTCAAACCATATATATATGTTTTTAGCATGATCAAGGGTGGTGGTTTCCAATAAAGAAGAGGCCATGAGAGAGAGAGAGAGAGAGAGAGAGAGAGAGAGAGAGAGAGAGAGAGAGAGAGAGAGAGAGAGAGAGAGAGAGAGAGAGAGAGAGAGAGAGAGAGAGAGAGAGAGAGAGAGAGAGAGAGAGAGAGAGAGAGAGAGAAAACCCACTATCTGACCCGCAGCTAGTGAATCCCTTAGGGGGCAGTTAGCTCCCCATAAGGGATAGCAAGCCCACCCTCAGACCTTTAATACACTATGGTAGATCATAGGACAAACCTGGAAAAGTATTAGTCAAAAGCAGTTTGTTAATGATAAGGCAAAGCTTTTCCCTCATAAAACCATTTTTCTGAAAAGCGTCAAGTAAGATAGCTACCTCTCTCTTATAACAGTATCTTGATCGTTGCAGCAATACATAGCAGAAATAACCTGGGAGATACTTACTTTGTACGAGTTGTAGACTGGCCTATTGGAAGCCAAATGTATGTACTGTAAGTATTGAAAAGGTAAGTCTCTTTTTTTATCAAACTTTGCAAGCTGATAAACACCGGTGTCTGGATTAAAAGTAATCGAAATGTTCAAAAAATTGGTGGTGTTTGCTTCACAAGACTTTTTTTCGATATCAATAAAATCTAGAGGATAAATCCAGAAAGGGTTATTTGGTACCCTTATCTGATTTTTGTCCATAAACGCATCAATAATGGGATTATTAATTAAGCAAATGTCATCAATATATCTAAACGAGTGACAGAAAACATCTAACCTGTTTCTTAATAAAATGAGCTTCAAAGTACGCAAGATACCAGTTACACCAAGTAGGTGAGCATGAAAAACCCATCGGTATACCACGAATCTGTCTCCAAGTTTTGTTTCCTAACTTGACAATACAATTGTCAATCAGGAAGGCATTCCACAAGCATAAGAGATTTTTATCGATATTGTACCACCCTTCCGACTTTTTATTATTCCATGACCGTTTAAAGGCCTCCCTTTCTTGTTCCCATTTCAAACTCAGAAAACTTTTATTTGAATGTATGAACACATATGTAATGGATTTATTCATGATAGTTTTCAGCCCATCAGTGCCATCTAAAGGTATGTTTTCATAGCATTTAGAGATATCTGCAACCCATACATTGGTAATCTTTGATGGTAAATTGAGATAAAAATCGATCGAGGACTCACATTGCCAAAATAAACATGTATCCACATTTAGGATACCCTTGTATGTTCTTGCCTTAAGGCCTACACCTTCCTTGAGGAATGGTGACATCATACCAAGAGCTCCTGTTAGGAATCTTGCGAGTTTAGTAAAGCAACAATCATGCGCATTGGTTATTTTATCTAAAAGATTGCTTGTGGGCTTTGTACGTACAAAGTAGATATGGCAAAGAGTCGTTCCCTATGAAGATGTTGGGTAAAAATCCATTGAGCTTTTCCATGACTTAAGTGATAGTTTCTGTAACCGAGTTTTCTTGATCATTAGGAAAGGGGCTCAAGTCAGGACTACTAAGTCTATCTAAGGCAAGTTTCCGTACAAGGAATTTGCATATGAAACTTGGATTGTGTTGCGCCTTGTCAATGCCATTGATGTAGAGTAGATTTGTGAGCCATAATTTTTCATTTTTAGCAGTTTGTATTTTTGCAGTTGTGTCCTTATTGCCATACAGCCAAGTTCTTTTTTTTGATAAATTCCATGGCAATGTTTTTACATAAAGTCGCATGCTCCCTTACAGTTTCTTCATTTAAATATTCATGCGTAGGCAACAGTTTGATTAAGTTGAACCACCCATCATAAAGTTCAGAAGCCATCTCATTCACATTGTTTTTTTGTAAGGTAATATGATTGAGACCCATCTCTAAAATTTACATAAAATCGGACTTTTAACGATATTGCTATCCATAGAAATAACATGCCCAAATTTATTTGCAATGAAGTTCTTGAATCTATTAAGAGATAAGCATTCACATAAATGTAAGTTTTCTATGTCAAAATCACATAAGACATCATAGGAAAAATACCAATCACTTTTGACACTTGGTAGGTAGGTCCAACCGAACGTAATATCATGAAAGCGTTCATCCACAACAGTGAACAGTCTGAATAAAACATGAGCATAAAAAGTCTTCACATGGATTGCTTCAAAAACTCTATTGCGGTAACATAAATGTAAAAAAGAGCTCCCTGAATCACTGCTAGTGGTCAACTGTAGACGTCCTGTCGCTAAGATGCTAACTTCTCTCCTTTCTGTCCTTTCTCCATCCTGCAGACCGATTAATCTCGATAAAAATTCAGCCGTTTGATAGGTAGGTCGCTCTTTGTGCTAATTTGCCCTTCCTTTCCAATAAACCGTCTTATTTTTCCTGTCCCGGATGCAGATACTACGGAGTTTGGATTGTTGAGATTAAAATTGCTCGTTCTTTTGCTTGTGTTCTGAAAGTATTTATCCTGGAGAGTGGAAAAGCTTGGTCGTTTAAGGAGGCGTTCTATCTCTCGTACATTTTCAGCATCGCCTAGATGTGATAGGAGTTTGGCAGAAGAGTCTTTGGCAAGCTCAATGGCGGCATCAACCATGTACTGTCGAATGAAAAGAAAGGTAACGTTGCCTTAACCACATCTCTGGCGGGCTTATGTAGCCATAGGAAGAAATCATTCATTTGGTTTTGGAGGCACCAGGGAAGAACTTGCCTAGGTTGTTCATCATAAACCAAATGACGTGGTCAAACCAGATAATGGACGAATTGTTTTTGCATTTATCACCACACCTACATTTAAAGAAAGGTCGTTTCCAGTTCCAGATTCTTGCTTGGTGAAGGTTCATCCTATTGAAGTCAGTCTCAAAGTGTCCTCTGATTCTGGCCCAGGTTTGCTCATAAGGGCAACGGGAAGGCTCAAATTTGTTCATGCGAATAACAGTATCAAAGGCAACAGGAGCTTCAAGAGAAGGATTTTTGTGTAAAGCAGCGGACTTACAAACTTCGATCTCTTTTCAGTAAGATGTGACATCAAGATCCAAAGGTCGATAGGCACAGGGGCAAGAAAATTGATAGTAGGAAGGCTTTAAAGCCTATAGGCGGTAAAACAATTCAAGTTGGAAAGCACTGTCCTCATCAAGCTCATCTAAAAAGACCAGAGGGTGTGGTGAAAGTGGTGCATCAGAGGAGGTATGTGGCACAACAACAGAAGAATTACCATTCTCATTCTCAAGGCACGCAAAGACTTTCCTACTGTGTAGATTAAAAAATCTTTCATCTTCTTCAAATACTTCGACAAATTCATTGAGCTGACCATACAGATGTTCTAAGATACTCAACGTATCCTTCTTTTTAACAATCTCCAGATAGATCTTAACCCAGTCCAAAGTTCTCAACAGATTAGTCAAACACAAAACCTTATCTTCAGGTCCAACAGAAGAACAAGTAGCCCTATTTGTGTCAATGATAAAAGAATACATCATTACGGCCTTTTTCATACAACAAATAAGAGTCTGAATAAAATGGTTAGGTGGAGGTAGGGGCTCCCCATAACCCAAAAGAGCAGCATCCTGAAACCATCCTCTGGACTAAAACATAAAAACAGACCTTTGTTAACTTATGAACCGAATAAAAGGTAAGAGTTTAGTACTACCCCAACCAAGGAATAGTCGGAGTTACACCACAAGGGTGTAGAGAGAGAGATACACAATTTCACATTGTTCATCTTGACAAAACAAGACCAAACCCTTTGAAGCCTTTATTCATAGAACAACAAGGTATAGTAAAGCTGAAAAGTAAAATACAATACAGTAAAGCACCATATAGCATAACCACTCTCAAAACGTCCAGCTGATACCTGCCACCATCCCACAACACAAAACCGCACAAGTTAGTATAGTGGGGAAGACAAGTGTCATAGCTGAGCGTTAGTTGTTATCCATGTCCAAAAGAAGTTATACTACTCATCAGCATAAATATCATTTTAAAACATAGTCCAGTCTTCCCAAACACAAAGATGATTTTATAGTGATAGGCCAAGCCCCTCCATTACCGTATTAGGGCGAGTGCCATGCTGATCAGTTTTTGGGCATTGGTCCGTATCAGTTTAATTTGTTTATAGCACAAGTATGAAAAGTTTTCACCGTATATATTGCTTATCGCTAAAAGCCATGGTGTGAACACGTGTGCTGGTGTTAGAGCAAATCCATGCTATTCTAACCCATGTGACTTAAGAAACGTCACACACTACTGTCCATACTCTTGAGCATATCCATGCTTTCCAGTCGTATCTCACCATAAACTGGTATGACAACCGAATGGGCAATAAATTATCACAAGCCATGGTTGAATAGTGTAGCTACAAGTAAACTTTCGTTTTACGTGGCCCTATATCCACCCCGTGGATTTTTGGACCCTTGTATCGGATAGGTTTCATTCTATTGATGAGGTTCTCATGGTTTTGACAAGGTATCAGGGCAGATCCGTGCCATTCTAATCCTTATGTAAGAACCGTGATCTTACGCAAATCCATGTTGTCCAAGATAACATGACGAGAACCCTTACTTCAGAACAGCGTGGGTGTCATTACACGCAGAAAGAAATTATATTACTTATGAAGTGATATAGTCGAACTGAGTAGAAACCAAGTAGTTTCCGTACTTAGGGTCTTTAACAGTCACCTAGAATGGCATACATTTGTGAAGAGACACCTTACCTTTCGAGCATATGTGATGCTTACAAATTCTGAAAACTGTTCGAAAAATTCTTACCTGGATGATTGTAGCAGTGGTATCTTTTGAGGATGCCATGTTTTAGTCCCCTTGAGTGCTCTTTGCCTTCCTTAGTATTAAATCGTTTATAACGTTATTGTCAGCCTTTTTTAAGGCGAAAGTAAGTACTTTATAGAGAGCCTACCATTCACTGCTTATACAAATCTGAAGCGAATGGTTTAATGTGCATACATGTGCAGACGCTTATAGCTTTATGGCTCGAAGCCAAACCTAACCAAAAATGAAGTTAGTAGTATTCGATGCTACAGAGAGCACAAGTTCCATTTGTTAGTGCTAATATACAATAGTATTTCCTTTGCAAGAGCAGTCATTTGTAAGTATGATAACAAAATTGGTTATAGCATGAGGTATAATAATCATAAACAGAATGTTCCAGCAACTGAGTTGTATGTTTTGATAAAAGTATGAAACAACCATAGCATCGTTTCTGGAGTACGTACGTAACCCTTAGTTACTTAAGGAACAACCACATATTCATGCTGTCCATTGAAGGATAGTAACGTATAATGTAAACTATAGTTATCACACCAAGATATCATCCATTCATATCCATGATAAGGAGCTTGAAACCAAACAACCATTCATGAGTTAGGAAGTGCTTCATTGCTGGTCATTATGAAGCTTCTGTCTCATCTTATCACATATGATGTAAAACTATCATTATCATGCATTCTAAAGTATGTGGAAGGTAATACTGGATCATCGCTAGTCCATCGCTGGACAGCCTACCATATATATCAACTTTTTGATTCTCTTGCTAATGATAGATCGCTGCAGGTCCATCCCTGGACAACAACAAGTCTACCTTCAACAAGCACTCCGAAAATGAGAATGCTTCATCGTTGGTCCATCGCTGGACAGAGGAAAGTATATGAAGTATATATCAAGCCAAACACAAGTTGTATGAACCCTCATTGATCCGTCGTTGGACGGTGGGTTCATACATTCACATTCAACATTTAGAACAACTGATAACCATCATACGTATACATGAGATGAATGCACATATATGAAACAAGCAGAACTACATACCGTGTAGTTAAAGTAGATAACTTCAAGCCAGGGAGGGCGCCATCTCTTCCAACCTTCTTCTCACCGTATAGTAGGAGAAACTCCTTCGAAAATAGGCTACATATAGTGGTTTCATAAGAAGTATCATGGAAGCTCCCTTCCAACCAAAAAAGGTGGGAAAATATTTTAGAAAAGTATGAAGAAAAGTTGGGTTTGCAAAAAAGTTTTAGGACCCTCAAACCATATATGTTTGTTTTTAGCATGATCAAAGGTGGTGGTTTCCGATAAAGAAGAGTCCATGAGAGAGAGAGAGAGAGAGAGAGAGAGAGAGAGAGAGAGAGAGAGAGAGAGAGAGAGAGAGAGAGAGAGAGAGAGAGAGAGAGAGAGAGAGAGAGAGAGAGAGAGAGAGAGAGAGAGAGGCTCTAAAAAAGTTGTGCTTTCTCACTCATAGGGATCAAATTCGAATTACCTCAAGTGATAGAAATGAAATTTGAGCAATCACAAGTGCGTTGGTGTATGATGGTGGTCTACTTGGTCTACGATTGATTGTGACTGCAGCGGAGCCGTGACGGAAGCAGAACAGGAGAGACGATTACGATGTAAACGATGTCTCTACCAACAGTAAGAAAAACAATGAAGACTATGAAGATAGTAATAACTGCGAACGTGGATTGCTTGGAGAATGGAGTTAAGAGCTTGTTCTTTTAGGTTATCAGAAAATGAGTTTTAAACTGCCATAACAGAAGGATTGCGAAACATTAGGTGTCTTGGACAGCCATGCGATCCTCTAGTTCTGATAACCGTGTTTGTGTGTAAGAGAGTGAGAGACAAATGCATTCAACAAGAACATAAAGATTAAACAATAGCGAATCTGTATATATATATAAAAAAATCGGAACACAATACAATAGTGTTGATAAATGCGTGCTCCTACTTGTAGACTCAAAGCAATAGCTACAGTTCTAGATCTCTCTCTCTTTGTGTGTAAATCACTAACTCTAAGGAGCTAGCTACTTAAGACCTTTTGGTCGTTTGATCGCTCTGTGCATCTACAGATTGTTCAACTCACACTTTGACTTTCTAGTTTTCTAACTTCTTCTCTTCTCTCAAATACATATATATAGTTGTCAGAGTCTTTTGATTTATTGTAATTATAGTTTACAAGATGATTAATAGCCGTTTAAACAAGGTCCGTAGATCCATTATTGGAGCGTCGTGAAGGAGGAGAAGTGCAGAGTAATGTATGCTCTGTATGTGTCGTGGTGGAAGGATGTTGGGTCGTTCTGGTCATAATCTTGTCCGCAGTTGTTTGTTCAGCCGGTGTTTGTTTGCTTCCTTCGTTGGTAACCGTAATGGTAACCTACAGAGGTAAACGATGAGATGGGTCAACCTTGTTGGCTGATATCGCAGGAACTCGCAAACCGTTGTCATTGGTCGACTTCGTTGATAACCGTAAGTAGGTTGCTTACGTTTTCAGACGGTTGAGGAGAGTTGAGTTCGTTCACAGACTTCATCGAAGATATTTTTCGGTGACATAGGTCACGGCTCTTTCCGTTGTAGGAGATCATAAGAAGGTCACTTGTGGTGGTCGACGGGATTTTATGTGTCGTTGCCATTGAAGATTCCGCAAGTGCTCGTAGATAGTAACCTACGAGTTTGAACGACTCCCTACGGTTTGCGGTTTGTTCACTTCACAAGTTGAAGTCGTGTTTTTCCATAAATGTTGATTTAACGGTGCTCTTCGGTCAGACCGTAGGCAGGCAATAACTTTGCGGTTCTGCCTGATTCGACTTTGCGTGTATTTTTGCAAACTGATTAAGAGAGAGGGAATTCTTGAGAGATGAAGGAGGGCGAAGGGATGAGTAGGAGAAGATTAAACTCCAACAAAGTGTAGGGGCAAATCCATCAGTACGGCCAGAACAAACTCAAGTGATGTAAGTGTCGTAAACTTGAGATGGATCTAGCTTGAACACAATCAATGACTATGTCGAGTGACTAGGACCAAAACCACATGCTAGGCATGATCTTTGAGCCAGCTTGGGCGATTACCATCAAATTTGAGCTATCTAGATTTTGTAAGCTTGAGATTCCATGAATTTGATCACTTTAGAAGCAACTTCTAATGATAAAGGCCAAAACTGGGCCATCTTGATTGACACACCTCAAAGTTGAACTATTTCGAATGATAGGGGGCCATTTCCATCCATAAGGATTCAAACTCAAGCAATCCAATTGTCCTAAACTTAAACATGATCGAGTGACAAGGGACTTAATAGCCAAAATTGAGCTATCGCGATTAAATCATCTAAAATTTGACCTATGTCTTGTGATATGGGTCAATCTCGTTGATAAGGAGTCGAACTCAAGCAATCTAGACAAACTCGAGCAATCTAGCAATCCAAAATCGAGCTATCTTGATTGATAGACATCAAATTTAAGCTATCTTGAGTGGTAGGGGCCAATTCCATCACGAGGGATCAAAGTCAAGCAATCTAATCATCCTAAACTTGAAATTGATCGAGTTTGATTGCTTGATGATTATATCAAGTCATAAAAACCAAAATTGCATGTTAGACATCAAAATTGAGCTATCCCAAATAACATGCATCAAATTTGAGTTCTCCGATTTCGTAAGCTCGAGATTTTCTGAATTCAATCACCCTATGCAGAACCTCAGCTTATAACAGCCGAAATTGAGCTATCTTGATTGATGGATATTACATTTGAGCTATCTCTTGTGATATGGGTCAATTTCATTGATAAGAAGTAGAACTCAAGTAACCCAAATGTACCAACTTGATATTGATCGATTTTGCTCACTCACTGAGCCACATTGTTGGCTGATAATGACCAAAATTGCATATCAGACATCAAACTTGAGCTCTCAAGCAATAGACATCAAATTTGAGCTATCTAAATGTCCCAGTCTCAAGGTTCTTCTAATTTAAGCACTCAATGAGCAATCTCAAGTGATAAGAGACAAAATTGACCTATCTCAAATGAGATTCATCGAGTGATAAGAAGCAAACTTGTAACATAGGCATATCAATCTGTCTCGAGCAATAAACATCAAATTTGAGCTATTTGAATGTCCTAAATCAAATATTCCTCTAGTTTGATCACTCAATGGACAATTTCAAGTAATGAGGAAAAAATTGGCCTATCTTGAATGTTAGACATCAAGGTGGGTGATATATATCAATTTGAGCCATCTCAAGTGATAGGGGCCAATTCAATAATGAGGGATTAAATTCGATTAATCTAAATTCTTGATCAAATATGATGTCAAGTGATAAGGACCACATCAATTTGATTCATTTGAATATCCTAGACTCAAGATTCCTCTACTTTTATCACTCAATGGACAATTTTGAGTGATAAGATCCAAAATCAAGCTACCTCGATTGACAGATATAAAGTTTGGGTAGATATATAAAAAGAGCCTATGCATCGAGCTATGAACTATGATTAGTCGATGAACTATGTTGAGTGGTAAGGAGCATAATTGCAACATAGCACTCAAGGTATCTCGACCAATAGACGTGAATGTCCTACACTCAAGGTTACTCTAATTTAACCACCCAATGGCCAACCTCGAGTGATAAGGACCACAATCAAGCTATCTGGAGTGATAGACATAAAATTTGAATGATAGGGGCCAATTCCATCAATGAGGAATCATCCAAGAATTGGTCCTTTGAAAGACCCCAAGTGGGGGAAGGTCCCACACTGCCCTTACATGAGTGATTAGAGCTGGTAACTTGATTAGTTGGTAACTACTGCTCATATTCCTGGTCTAGAGAGGAACGCTAGGTATTGTATGTTGATGATGTGGCTCTTACTCTTTAGAGAGTAGTGTACTCTTGACATACCGTGTTAGATGCACAGACAGTAGTATCCAAAAGGGAAAATGGGTCTATGGAAAAATAGATATAGATCTTGAACCAATGTACTTCTTTGACTATTTCATTGGCTAAGTCACCTATTCAAGTGTCTGTTCAAGTGAAAGATGATCCAGTTCAAGTGCCGATTTTGTGAAATGAATTGAGAGATGTAAAATAAGTGGTAGCCTAGGTGTACTAAGATGAGCTAAACAAGAACAATAGTCTCTTATAGAACAAAGGGGTAAAAGTTTATTTGATTTTGATTTTTAGTATGAATACAACTTATGAAAGGATGATTTATCGATCCTTTAGTCCAATTGAATTTGGAGGTAGCGGGGGCACAAAAGTTACCACATGGATAACTAGCTTGTGGCACCCAAGCATTCATAGTACAACATACATCCATCCCAATTGCTTAGCTATTTTGAGTCGATCCTTGATAGAGGGACTAAAGTGGAGTATGGCTCCATGAGATTCAACAGAAAGGAAATTTCTTGTCCTTATACCCCTCAACAAAATGGGGTAGCCGAGAGGAGAAACAGGACATTGTGTGAATGTTCTAAATCTTTAAGGCTTGATGCATATTTACCAAAGTCTAATCTGTATTATTTCTACTGTGGATTATCAGTCTGTTTCTATCAAGACATCGTTCTAGCAAGCGCACAACCAACGATATTTTGATTTCGTTGTTTCTACCAGCGATCTTGCTCAAATCAGAGTGTCTTCTAGTCCACCAAATGGATGTCCAGCCTACTTTCCTCAATGGAACTATCGAAGAGGAGATCTATATGTCGCAACCCAAGGGATACGAATTGAAAGGCAAGCAACACCTTGTAAGAAAAATTCACAAGGCTCTCTATGGGCTGAAACAGTCACCCAGAGCCTGGTTCCAGAAAATCAATGCATTTCTGAAAGATTGGGGTTAATCCAACTGCCACTTTGAGAGGGAGTTGTAGAACACCTGATTAGACAGATCTCGATTCTACTAACAAAGTGCGTAGTTTACTTGACAAAGGATGAGAAAGGAACGAATATGAACTCAAAAGATTCACGAAAGATTCTCGAAGAATTTGCGAAATTTATCTTTCAGCCAAATTGAAAGATTCTCAAAAGAATTGCGAAACAGTTTGTTGTAGAAGCTTCTGGCTTTCTTGTTGAAGCTCGAAAAATTTGCGAACAAAATCCTGTCACGAAATATTCTATTGCTTGTTCAAACCTCAAATGTCATAAAATTGTCGCAAACAATTTGCGAAATATTCTGAATTTCTTCTTCAAGCTCAAAGTTGTCATCTGTTGCGAACAATTTGCGAAAGACGAAAATGTCGCGAAGAGACAAGTGTCGCGAATAATTCGCGAACATAAATTATTTGACCCTGGAAACAAAGCGTCTATTTGAATATCAACCGTCATAAATGGTTAAATATCTACTATTACATAATTAAAAGGCCTGAAGACCTGTAAATAAAAGGCCAAAAGACCTGTTCTGTAGCAATATAAATACATGTGCACTACTTGTTGTAACTAACTCTCAGACACTCAAACTGAAGAGGTTCTCAGACTCACTCTCAATCAAAGACACAATAGTGAGATAAGACAACAAGAGATGTATACTGATTCATTTTTCTTGTGGTTACTGATCAAGAAATATTCTAACTCTCTTATAGCTGTAGTTTGAGTGTAATCGTGATATGAGCACCAACATTGAGTATTATCCTCTGTGGGCCGTGTGAGGCCGAGCAATGACTTCATATGCTTGATCAACGATTTTTTCGAGACAATCCACACTGATTTGCTCCTGACTGGAGTATAATCCTCTCTGACGATTTCTTGGAAGGGCTTCTTCCACCGCTACGGAGTCGCAGGAATGGCACCTTACATTCATGTCAGTGCTACCAAAGATGAATCCTGATATGTGAGACAAGCAGTATAAGTATTGGACCCAGCCAGCAAAATTTAACAGAATACCAGAAATTCGAAACCAGTAGACCTGCAAGAAGTGATAGACAGGAAGCTAAGAGCAATCTTGGAGAAGGATTGACCGTTCCCAGTCAACATATAGAGGTATTTCCATTTCTGATACTTTGAGTAATGTTCATCCAACAACTACTTACTCTGGAATGGACTCCATATGCACTCTCTCGATGATGTTCAGACTATATTCCATAGTTAAGGTTGCTTGGACTGATGCTATTGACATGCAGGGATAGTATAACTGAGAGGGAGGTTGGCTAAGCTGTCTACTGAACCGTTCTAGAATGCAAGGAAGTTTTTTGCAAAATATAGTAGATTTTACTGTCTGAGGTGTTTGGTTGATTATTACCCGTATGTCAATGCAGTCTGCAGTAGTATTATCGTTACCATAACGTTTGCATAGTAAAGGTAGAGTCGAATCGCTGAATGCTAAATGGACTGTATGCTATTTGGATAGTAAATAGGGTTGATGTTGCAACTACTCGAGTTATCGTTCAAGTAAAGAGAGTGAGGTTTTTCGTATGAAATTGAATGCACCTTGTGATAGACTTTCTGCTGCTAGTTTCACCGAGCTTATATTAAAATGATAGGATGCTTAAAATTATCTTAAAATCGGAATCTAAGATTTATATTATGAAGAATGATAGGATCGGAAATGTTAACTGTCATAGGTGGATGCTTGACCTGAAAATTCGAATATGAGAATTTGGTGCGCAAATTTCAATTGCTAGTTGTCATGAGAACTGGTTGGGCTTAGTAGAAAGTCAGTTGTAAAGGAAATCTTTAGTTTTCGAATTGTTGTATCATTGTGTTATGAACTGAAGAAACACAGAGGCGGTTTTAGTACCCGGCGAGGGTGAAACACACCTCACGGGCTAGGAAAGAATGCATTTTTACAGTGAAGATTTTAGAAACACCCTGACCAAGTCATTCGTTGAAACACACAGGCCTTGGGAGGCGAACACTAGATCACCTAACTCCCAAGGTGTGTAGATCCCATAGAAATTTGCAAAACCACAAATTTCCAAAAAAGTTCAATGTTAATGGTTTGAATATTGCTTAAATCGTATATCAAACTTGCCATTAACAATACGAAGATTTGAAGAAACATTAAGTTTCTACTTTAAAGCCTTAGTATTTTTCCTTGCCTTTTAAACTGCTATATATTTTTGACTAGTTTTTGCACAGTCTGCATATTTGAATTGTTTGTCGCACAGTTTGCGTTTTTTGCGTTTTTCACATTTTGATAAAAGGCGATAGTAGGTCATGACCCCAGGACTTTGTTTAGCCAACCTTCGGCTTTTTCGGTTTTTTTGCCACATGCTCAGAAGGTCGACACTTCGGTTTAGGTCGATGCTCTAGGGTGAGGACGAACTATCAGCTCGGACGTGAAGTTTTCAAACTGCCACGATCCATCGCCGCCATGCAACGTCAACGGAAGCGTACTTAAACGGATGCTTAGCTTAAACTTAGCTAATTAGTCTTGTAATCTAATCCAGCATAATACATGTATTGGATCAGAGACATATATAGATATACATAGAGAGAGAAAATCCTGAACGCCACAATCAGTGAGGTGCGTATCAAGGAAGAAAGATGGACCTAGTAGTAGCTAGTTCCTCTCGTAAAAAGATAACACCTCTCTCACGCCGACGTGCTGATCTGGGAAATAGACAGCGCTCAAGAAAGAACTTGATTGTAAGCTCGATTCTAATAATATAGACAAATTTTTTTTTTCTGACGATTTAGCCTTCCTTCAGCGTCGTATTTTGTCTTGAATGTCCATTTGCATGGAATCGGTTTTCTATCCTTTGGCAGCTAGGTGAGTGTCCATGTTTGATTCTCCATAAGAGAATCGAATTCGGTGTCCATCGCTGCTTTCCACTGGTCAGCATCAACAATAGACATTGCCTCATCAACAATGTTTGGTTCCAGCATGAAGTAGCAGGCCGGATCATCCATAAATCTGGATGGAGGCTGTTTGGACCTGTTCGACCTTCTAGGTTGAACTTCAGTCATCTGATGTGGGTTGACTCGTTGAGGTTATGACTCATTGTCTGAGTCATCGTCGTTATTCAGCAGTTGAATCTCTGAATCGAAATTGACTGGTTGCTCGATCCGTGGATCTGAATTATCAGCGGCTTTTTCTTTGTGGTCGATGAACTGGTCTTCTACAAAAATGACATCCCTACTGGTGAATGCCTTCTCGGTATCCAAATTGTATAGCTTGTATGCCTTGGAGTTTGGGGAATAGTCGATGAAGATCATTTTTTCTGCTCTTGTCATCTAGCTTTTTTCTTTGATCCTCAAGGATCTGAGCGAAAGCTATGCATCCAAACACTTGAATATGTTTGAGTGATGGTTTTGATCTTGTCCACACCTCATAAGGTGTCTTGCCATTTCGGGCTTTGGTGATGGATCGATTCTACAAGTAGGCAGCTGTACTAACAGCTTCTGCCTAGAATTTCTTTGGAAGAGAGGCATGGCATGCTCTCGGCACTTTTGATTAGTGTCCGGTTCTTCCGCTCAGCTACACCATTGGACTGAGGTGAGTAGCTAGTTGTGTATTGTTGAAGTATCTCGTTGGCCTTGTAGAACTCCTTGAATTCAGTGGAGATGTACTCTCCTCCTCCATCTGTGCATAGGGCCTTGATCTTCCTCTGGGTCTAGGTTTCTATAGATGCCTTGAATTGCTTGAAGAACTTGAATGCTTCGGATTTGTTCTTCATATAGTAGGTTGTAGTGCTTCGAGAAAAGTCATTGATGAAGGTTAGGAAATAGAGAGCTCCCCCAGTGGAAGCAGTCTGCATCGGGCCACAAATGTCGCTGTGTACAAGGTCAAGCAAGCCCTTGGATGTATGAACTAAGTCTAAACTGAAGGGACTTCTAGCATGCTTACTGATAATACAACTTTCGCATAGAGAAGTTGGCTTGTTGACTGATGGCAAATATTGTACTAGACTCTGCGTTGACATTTGCTGAATATTTTCGTAGTTAAGATGGCCAAGTTTGAAATGCCACAACATATCAGTTGATTCAGAAGTGGCTGTGTGAAGAGCTTGACTGTTAGAAGAATAGCAATGACTGAGTTTGTAAAGATAGCCGCTTCTTCTTCCGTAGGCTAGAACCTTCCGGGATTTGTCAAGAATTGTGTAGCCATCCATATCGAATTCGACCCTCCGACCTGAATCGGTGATTCTGCTAACTGAGAGCAGATTCTCGGTCAAATTTTGAATGTGGAGAACGTTGGACAACAACTTGACCTCACCTCTTTTGAATTCAACTCTGATTGTTCCTTCACCTCCGATTGTATGTTATGAGTTGTCTCCAAGTTGCACAACTCGAGAGGTGGTGAATGACTTATAGTCTTTGAACCACTCGCGATGGTGAGTCATGTGTTATGTTGCTCCGAAATCTAGGTACTAGGAGTCGATATCCTATTGTTCTCCTTCTTTGGTGTTGGCCGATTCTGACGAATCTCCAAGATGCTCGGCCAGAGCTACCAAAGAGCACCTCTCACCTTGGACGGAGGAGGTCTCTGAGAAGATGAGACGAACGAAGACTGAGAGCCGAGAAATACTAGTTAGGAATGACAAGCAAGAACTGTGTGCCTCTTTAAAAAAAGAGTGGGAACCATCCAAAATTGGAGGGAAACCCAACTTTATTCACTAACTTGACATTTAGGCCCTGCGACATTAAAAGTCCCGCAAAAAGGCCTAAAGTCTTCTTATTGAATCTCTATGTGATCATCGAGTTGGACTTACACACGCAGGCCAAATCCCTCTCACTTATTAACTGGGGTTAGGGTTGTCTTGGGATCCACAAACCCTCCAACAGTATCCCCCACCAAAACTGGTGGCGGTACCATGACACCTGCGAGATGCAGTTACTACGGGCTTTTATTTGCATCACGTCATTGAATGCCAAAGTAGGAAGACAATCTTTCCGTCACGTTGCCACAGACGCCAAGAAAGTGAGATCTTTTGCAAACAACGCCAATTGCCTGACTGTGGGATCAGGAGAGCGGATATACTCCCGCTGGTAAGCTTGTAAGGCTCGACGGAAGTCCATTGATATCTCGCAACTATTTGGTTGGTGGATGATTGGCCAGTTCGGCGTATGGATAGTACTTTTGTCTATGGCCAATCCCCAATCCTTCCACTTATTCTTGTTGGGCATTGGTATGTAATATGGATCTACGCGCAATTGGCGAGGGCTGGCCACATAACTCCCGATAGATTCTGGAGTTTTCTCAAAATAACTCTCCAAGTCGGCTGCTCCCCCAATGCGGATATCTTATCCAATTCTTTGCCGACCTCAATTTCAAAGGTCTTAAACTTGAGAACCCAACCACCACGCGAGGACTCATGAGGATGTTGTGCTAAAAAGCTCTGGATCTGGTCCTCGACGCTGATTGGTCGTATGAACAATGGTGTGGTCGTTGATGAAGATGGACTTGCTTGCGTTGCCTGTGGAACTGGCTGTTTTTCTTGGACTTTGGGGGCTCCACCCTGTTCCATGCCTGAATCCAACTCTGTATCCATTCTTCCCGGATCCTGGTGTTGAGGAGAAAACTGTGGCATCAATGGAACTGGAATTTGTGACCCGACTTCCAACACCTGAGCGGCGGCTTTTTTATAATCCTTGATAATGGCCTTGGCCTTGCCTAACTCGGTGGTTGCCGTCCTTTTGAGTTTATCGAATTTTTCCTGAAACCCCGCCAGTGCAGTATGATAGGTTTTGTTGGATTATTCTCCTTACCAATCGACTAATCGGTTTTAAACTTCATCCTTTGTTTATCCAGTTTTGCGAATTTTCTCGCGTTTTTACAATCTGCAATTTTTCAAGTGTTTTTACACAGTCTGCAGAAATACACACAGGTTTACCACAGTGTCGCTTTTCTCTCTCACGTCAGTTTCTCGCTTTTTGCGAAGCTGTTGTCTGTCAAAAATCTCGTGTAAAAATGCAATGTCGCTTTTCGCTTGTTAGGATTTGCAAGCAAATATGTAGAGTTGCATTTTTCACTTGAAAGAATGCCGCATTCTTTGCATTCTCCAAACTACCTCAAAATGCCTAGGACATGACTCTGACAAAGGGTAGGGAAACCCTAAAGCGGTTTTTAAGGCACTATTGCGTTTTTTGCAAAATCTCGACATTGTCGCTTTTCGCGACAATGTTGCCTGTGATTGTTTTAGTTAATTTCTGCAGAAGTGACAGTATGGTTCATTTATGCAAACAAAATGTTCACGACCAATTTAACTGCTTATCAACAATCAATGACAAGGAACCGGATGGATGCCAGCGGATCACCAGCCAACTGGCGATCGCAATTGACGACCTAATTTCTTAGTATAAATAGTTGTTTGTATTCATACAGTTTACAATAATTATCAGAATTATCAGAAGAAGCATTTGAATAGTTAGCTCTCTCTCAAGCCTGCGAGCTTGAACACTCCTGAGCATTCTAGCTCACTTCTTAGAGTTATTTTAGAGATTGCTATTGCGCCACTACTTATCAACATTGTGCTTAATTCAGACTTATTCTCAGTTACTCAGAGACAACTTAGAGTGCACGGTTTCTATCCGCTATTATTTTGTGCTCATTAGCATTTGATTTTGTTTTCTGAATCAAGACTATCTTCTTATTGCATTCAGTATATGTCAGAATGCATGCATCTCTGTATTGCTTTGTAACTGATAGAAATTGTTTGAGAATTCAATACTTCATGTTTGGCAATGTAATCACTTAGTATCTAGCGATCTCAAAGTTAGTTGCTAAATATTGAACGTGATTTCTATCACTACTGCTTTGTTCAATTTTTGATAGGCGTAGTCATGCACTAGAAGTAGGAAGTTTCCGCTACAATTTATCCATCCTATTTTCGACATGGTATCAAAGCAATTTTATTATGTTTATCTGATTCCTTCATGATATCAAAGTGAAAGCTCTAATACTCTTAAGTTCTTTTCAACCTTTCAGTATCAGAAAATTGGTTTTCTTAAGCGTCATCGATACAATTGAGAGATTAAGTTCTAGATGGATTCTCAAAGTAAAGTCGATCTCATCGCAGACAAGCTGAATGGATCCAATTATCATGTATGGAAATTTAAGATGAAGACCTTGTTAATCGCCAACGAATTATGGGATGTTGTCACAGTATAGAAGTAAAACCTGAAGACGACGACTCAAAGTGGAAATTGAAGGACGGTAAAGCTTTCGCGCTTATTATCCTCTTCCTTCTGGGCTGAAGCTGTTTCAACAACAACTATATTCAGAACATATGTCCTACTAAAGACCACTCAGATAAAACACCATTTGAAGTTTGGACAGGTACCAAACCTTTTTTTATCAAACTTACGAGTTTTTGGATGTACTGCTTTTGCGCAGATACCTCGTGATCTCAGGAAGAAGCTCGACTTCCAAAGTATCAAATGTAATCTATTTCAGATCAAGCCTACAAGTTGTTCGATACAATCGAGTCGAAGATATTTACTAGCCGGGATGTCTTCTTCATCGAAGATCAGTTCCAAGACCTCAAAGGAAAGGGCAGTTCCTATGTAGCCGACCTGTCAGATTCTCCTGACGCTTTAAACTTTCTAGTTCTGTAGGCGACTATTCCCATTGAAGGTCCAAGCTCTTCTACTTCTGACGAACAACGAATCAACGGCGGGTCAGAAGATGATGATGTTGTAGTCCAGCAAATACAGTATGATAGAAACGATCAACTTCCTCTATTACCCAAAAGATCTTCAAGAACCAGCAGACCACCCAATTGGTATATCGACAAGTCTGCAACCTACCTTGTTCAGGAACCGACATCTATCGAAGAGACACTCAGTCAGCCTGATTTCGATCTCTGCAAAGAAGCTATGGATAAAGATTATTCATCTCTTATCAAGAACCAGACATGGACGATTGTCGAAATTAACTGCTAGCAGAAATATAGTTGATTGCAAATGGATTTTCAAAGTCAAGTACAACGCAGATGGAAGCATCAACAAAAGAAAGGCACGACTTATCGTCAGAGGATTTTCTCAGGTATACAATATCGATGATACTGAAACTTTCAGTCCAGTAGTCAAGCACTCTTTTATTTGACTTTTGCTATCATTTGCCGCTGCAGCAAATTTGGAAATACATCAAATGGATGTACAGACAACATATCTCAATGGAGTTATCGAAGAAGACATTTACATGGTGCAACCCGAAGGTTATATTATCAAGGGTAAACACAATCATGTGTGCAAACTCCATAAGGCACTTTATGGCTTGAAGCAATCTGCTCGAGCATGGTTTCAAAGGATCAATACTTTCCTCATTGATCACAGCTATACATCTAGCTCTTCAAATTCAAACGTTTACTTCAAAGTAGTGCAACAGTCTTTTATCATTATCACTTTATATATGGATGATACATTGCTTTTCAACAACAGTATCGATCTGATAAAAGAAGCTAAGATAATGTTATCTTTCGAATTCGACATGACCGATCTGGGCGAAGTTCATTTCTGCATTGGTATACCTAGACCCAAATTGTCAAAGGACCAGTGTCTCCAAACAATTCACGAGAAGCAACAGATGCATGAGTATCCTTACCATTCTATTATAGGATCTCTTATGTATGCCTTGATCTGTACCAGGCCAGACATAGCTTTTGCAGTCAGCTCTCTCAGTCAGTTTATGACTAATCCTGGTATAACACATTAGAAGGCTCTTATCAGAGTCATGAGATATCTTCGAGCTACTATGGACTTTTGCATTTGTTATGGAGCAGTCGGCAACGACAAACTCAATTTCCTTAGTGGTTAAACAGATGCGAGTTGGGCAAGAGATGTAGACACTCGTAAATCTACTTTTGGATTTACATTCTTCCTCAACAATGGTTCAATTTCTTGGAACAGTCGCAAGCAATCTTTGATGGCTCTATCTTCCACTAAATCAGAGTATATCGTAGTCTCTCAAGCTAGAAAGGAAGCAATATGGTTGAGGAACTTACTCTCAGATATCGGTCTGAATCAATATGCTCCGATGACATTATTTTGTGATAATCAAAGTGCCATCGCTTTATCAGCCAACCCTAGATTTCATTCCAGGAGTAAGCAAATTGAACTGAAGTATCATTTCGTCAGAAGCAAAGTTCTGAACAAAGAGGTTAGATTGCAGTATTGTAGAATGCAAGATATGATAGCTGATATTTTTACCAAAGCATTAAGTTTGGATACACACAGAAGATTCTGTGTAGAACTAAGTTTGAAGGTCATTCAAGGATTCAAATTAAGGGAGAGTGTTGGATTATTCTCCTTACCAATCGACTAATCGGTCCAAAGTACCTCAAAATGCTAAGGACATGACTTTGACAAAGTGTAGGGCAATTCTAAATCAGTTTTTAAGGCACTGTCACGTTTTTTCGCAAAATCCTGACACTGTCGCTTTTCGTGACAATGTTGCATGTGGTTGTTTTAGTTCATTTCCTGTGGGGGTGACAGTAGACAGAACGTTTACGACCAATTTCACCACTTATCATCAATCAATAACAAGGAACCAGATGGATGCCAGCGAATCACCAGCCAACTGGCGATCGCAATTGACGACCTAATTTTTTAGTATAAATAGCTGTTCATATTCATACAATTTACAATAATTATCAAAATTATCTGAAGAAGCATTTGAATAGTTAGCTCTCTCTCAAGCCTGCGAGCTTGAACACTCACGAGCATTCTAACTCACTTCTTAGAGTTATTTTAGATATTGCTATTGCACCACTGCTTATCAACATTGCGCTTAATTCAGACTTATTCTCAATTACTCAAAGACAGCTTAGAGTGCGCGGTTTTTATCCGTTATTGTTTTGCGCTCATTAGCATCTGATTTTATTTTCTGAATCAATACTATCTTCTTATTGCATTCAGTATATGTCAGAATGCATGCATCTCTGTATTGCTTTTGTAACTAATAGAAATTGTTTGAGAATTCAATACTTCATGTTTGGCTACATAATCACTTAGTATCTAACGATCTCATAATTAGTTCCTAAAGATTGAACGTGATTTCCATCACTACTGCTTTTTCCAATTTTTGATAGGCGTAGTCATGCACTAGAAGTAGGAAGTTTCCGCTACAATTTATCCATCATATTTTCGATAGGTTTCCACTTTGCGCAACAAGTATCTGATCTCATCCAGTGTGACTGGACGATCAGGCATGTGGGTTTGTAAGTAGGAATCGCATTCAAGGGTGGTCGCGTCCAATTCACCTTGAAGTCGTTCGCGTTCCAATGCTGCTAAGTCCAATTGTCTAGCTAACAAGGGACTGCCTTGTCAACCTTGTCCTGCGCCGTGGTGAGTGCATTCTGAAGGGTCGCCACGTAGTCTTCTAGTCGTTGAGCGGACTCATTGGCCTTTTTCAAATCAGCTTCAGACTTTGCCTCGTGTCGTCTGGCAATCTTTAACTCGTGGTTGATCTGAATAACCTTCTGGCTAGTCAGGGTATTCTCTTTTTCAAGATCGGGGATGCGCTTGGACATGTCTTTCTTTTCATCAATCATGGTCTGGATCACGTGCGCAAGGTTAGAAACAAGACCCATTGCGTCACCAGAATCCATGGTAGTAGGCACAGCAACAGCAGGAGCAGGAGCAGGCCCAATAGAAATCATGCTAACTGGCCTCTGTTGTGTGGCCGATTCTTCTTCTTCAAATATATCTTCGGCCTCAAAACCCTCTAGTACTGTGGCGTCAAACTGCTTTGGAGATATAACAGCATGATCGACCGTAAGGGTCTCTAGTGCGGCTTCAACTTGATCTTGCTGGTTGATCTGAAAAGAATCATCAAAGCTAGTAGCAGTATCATGGAACTGTTCGAATCCTTTTCAAGGGGATTGGAGTTTAAAGGGTCCGGGGCTGGTGGGCATTACAAAAGTCTCATATGGGCCCAGTGGGTTGGAATCATCGAACATGTCCATCAATAGTCGTGTGTTTGGAAAAATGACACTGATATGTGAAAAAGAGACGGACGGGGCAGCTGTGACTGGAATGGTAGATCCAATTGTCATAGACTGACCTTGTGAGGAAGTAGAGGCGAGGGAAGCATCATAAGTGGGAGGAATAGGGAGTTCAGTGCAGATTGCAGCAGGGGGTGGAAGCGCAGCTGAAGATGTCTGTCTAGTACGACGTCGTGACGCGGAAGGCGAGTCAGGAATGACGATCTCGCTGCGTGGACGACATCGACTATGTGAGCTCGATGCCTGTTGAGACGACTCTGTTGGTGCTTCTTCATAGACGTCCATACTAAAACCATGGATTTTATTTTCAAGGTGGGAGGCTGCTAGGAGTGACAACATCTGGCCAGCAGCAAATTGCTGCCTGGTGTTGCTCTTGATAGCTCGTTTGAGCTCTCCAAGGACAGTCTTGAACCAGTTATATGGTTCTAGAGGAGCCTTGGCTATCTTGGCCTGGGACTCAACTATCCTTTGCCAACCATCAGGAAATTGTTGAGGAGCTTAGTAGCAGTCTGAATGGTAGGATCAGTAATGGCCTCTAGAAGATAGTCGTCATTAGTCCAGTGCAGATCATTGGTAATGTCAATATAAGGCTTAATAGCCTGTTTGTCTTGCTTATGGTTCGGTGAGACTTGGGTACTATACGCTATCCCTATGGCAGCAAGGGTGGCCTCAATCACATGCACCTTGTGTGTGGCTCCTCAGAAGGTAATGTAAAATTTGGATTTCTCCTCCTTCCACGTACTGAAGGCAAGAGTAATAAAATCCATGCTGATTCTCCCTGAGAAGGCTCTCTCATGAATACCCATTGCAATGAGTAGAGGCTTCGCAAGGGTCATCCACTGAGTGACCATGCTTGTGCTAGGAAGGATCATGATATCCGTCGCAGACGAGACATCACGATGGATAGTGTAACGAGGTGACTGAGACGTATATGAAAAACAAGTGTATAACAGAAAACAATATGGAAAGTTTTGAAGGCTTTAGTCGCTGGAAAAATTGGCAAGAGCTTCACTAGCACAAGTGAGGAATGAATCAAATTCAGCCTACTTATAGCTGAATTTGGTGGGTCCATTATACAGAATACTAGTTTGGATGATCAGTTCTGAACAAAAATTTACAGGCTTGTTCAGTATTGTGAAAATAGGCTATAACAATCTTGGCGAAGGTTTTTATGGCTCTGAACCTATCCAACGAACGTTTTCCAGGTCTCTGACGAAGGATAAACCTTCGCCCAAGAGGATCCTTCACCCAAGTGTCATAAATGCAAATTTGTAGGATCTAAACCTATAGTCGACCTGATTTTGGCATTTTAAGTCGTTCTGGCATGTCGGCAAAGGTTCCTGAGGAGAGTAAGGTGGTCGACGAAGGTTCTTAAAATGGCATATTGCTAATCATTCACCGAACTCAAAAACAGGTAGAAACTGGTGAAAAGAACGTTCGCCCATCAATATGGGTATATTTGAGGTGGATCTTGCTTTTGAAAACTCAGCGAACAATTCTAACACAGTTTGTGCAAAACATGACTAAAAAAATAATTTTTCAAATCATTTTCCCATAAAGATCTGACTACTTTCTGACTTTTGCTCATCAGTGTTTTCTCATTTTTCTTCGTTTTTTCTTTTCTTCGTTTTTTTTTTATACTGTCTTTTCCAAAAGAAGTTAACAATTAAGTAGTGAAAACAAGAAATTGAAAAACAAAGAAAAATAAAAAATCATTTGGATCATACTTGCTGAACTGGCAGAGCAGGCTGCCAAAACTTGCATAATCGGCTGTCATTCACGGGAGTATCAAAACGTTTTTTGTCCAAGTGTTCAAGATTCAATGCTCCATAGTTCAGGATTTCCTTCACTCTATACGGGCCTTCACCGGTAAATTCAATTTTTCCTTGATCAGCTTGGTTTTGTACATCAGTGCTAGATCTCCTCCTTTCAGATCCTTTTTGTGTAAATGACGATCGTGCCATGCCTTACGGCGGGCTTTCTCTGCTGCTAACGCATTAACTGCCATCAATCTTGTTTCACACAATTTGTGCAATGCTTCATGACGTACTTGTAAAGACTTATCATCATTTAACCGCTATGTTGCTGCTATGCGTAAAGATGGTATTAAAAATTCAAGCAACATGACAACATCTTGACCATAAACTAGTTGAAAGGGTGTTTGATTTGTACTACTCTTGTAAGTGGTTCTAAATGCCCATAATGTTGCATGTAGTTTATGTTTCCAATCAGACCGAGTTGCTTCAACTGTTTTTGTCATAATAGTGCAGAGAATCTTATTGGAAGATTCAGCTTGGCCATTCCCTCTAGGATAATATGGAGTACTAAATTTGTGTATAACAAAAAAATCTTCCAATAAACACTTTATTCTTTATTAACAAAGTGTGTACCCCAGTCACTGACAATCTCGATTAGACATCCAAATCTGATAATAATATTTTCATAGAGAAACTTGGCCGTAGATTTTGCATCAACAACTTTGATAGCTTTGGCTTCAACCCACTTGGTCATATAATCAGTTGTTACGATAATGTATCAGGCTTGAGATCCTCGCGCGGCAAGATGAATAGGACCAACATAATCCAATCCCCATTTTTGAAATGGAGCTTGTAATAAAACTGGATATAAGGGTCATAGTTCCGTCTAGTAGGTTGTCGTGCTCGTTGGCAAACATCACATGTTTGAATATAATTTTTTGTGTCCTTATGAAGCGTAGGCCACCAACAACCTGATTGTAAAAGTTTGCGAACAATAATATCTGTAGAGAAGTGTCCTCTGCCCATGCCATCATGTGAAAACATGATTAAATCTGATATTTCATACGATAAAATACATCTACGTAGAATATTGTCTGATCCACGATGATACAATTGTCCTTCAATCAATTGATAAGGTCGAGTCTTATGAAGCAATTGTCTCTTCTGTACTTTTGTCAAAGAGTCATTCGGTTGTCCTAGCATCAGGTACTCAACAATATCCGCTGCCCACTCGAGTACTGCCTCTACATAGAATAATGCAGCATCTGGTAATTCATCATCCACTTCAGTATTAACTGGGACGAATTCAATTCGCAAAACATGGTCTGTTAGACAATGTTGCTTCCCTGTATGAACCACAATTCGAAAGTCAAATTCAGTCAATAACAGTAACCATCTGGCAATACGCCCAATATTGTACATCTTGTTTACCAAGTAAAGTAACGGTTGATAATCCGTATAAAATGCAAAGTGCATTTCCATGAGGTAATGACGAAATTTCCATACAGAAAAAATCATGACTAACGCTTCACATTCTGTTGTTGAATAGTTCTTCGCTAGATCTGTAAGCTGTCTGCTTGCAAATCGTATTGGATAGTCTTTTTTATATTCATCTGGCTGCGTCAAAACTGATCTAATTGCATATTTTGAGGCATCGGTGTGAACACGAAACTCAATCGTCCAATATGGAGAACGCAGTATCGGTGTTGAAGCTAATGTTTTTTTTAATTTCTCAAAGGCTTCTAACGCCTCTACTGTCCAAATAGGAACAATAGTCAGTTTGTATATAGGTCTTGCTAAATCCGCAAAGAAGATAATAAAAATTTGATAATAATTTGCATGACCCATAAACACATAAACTCCACGAATTGTTGTTGGCAGTGGCAATTCCACAATAACCTTGATTTTAGAATAATCGGTGGCAATACCATGTCTTGATATCATGTGTCCAAGAACAACCACAATAACATATCGCGCATATTTCGACGTGGGCGTCCGATGTATGCTCAAAAATTTCATAATTCGTCGCAATCCGACACGTCGAAGTCCGATGTCCCAGTAAAAAATCCAAAAATCAGAGTCCGACGATCGAAAAATATGGGCGGCAACCAATTTATCACAGGCACGTCGGAGTCCGATATGTCAAATTTTGATTTGCAGACGTGGATATGACCTGTTATAAATTTTAAACAAAAAATACGTGTAATTTGACGTGGACGTCGGATTTTGACGTCCATGTCGGCAAGCCAAAAAGCCTGTCCACGACATCTGGCACATTTTTCCGGACCTAAATGGGCACAGACGTCAGATTTCAATGTGTTTGGAGGACGCCGGATTCCGACGTCTATTTCAATCTTCGAATTCGCGCGATCCAGCGCCTTCTCTCTCATTTTGTTTTTTTTGCAGATTTGAGCGTCTTTGGAGCGATTGAGGGCGATCAGTGCTTGAGGGTGCTTCAAGATCAGTGGTTGAAGATCATTGTTTGAGGTTGGTGCTTGATTTTTGTTTGTTTTGCTTTTTGTTTGTTTGTTTGAGGTTGGTGTTTGTTTGTTTGTTTTAAGAAGAGATAGAGTGTGAAAGATAGAAAGAGATGGAGTGTGTGTGTGTGTGTGTGTGTGTGTGTGTGTGTCTTTTTAAATTTTGCATTGATTTAAAATGGTTTTGAATGGTCTTGTAATAGATTATTAGTATTATTTAGAATATTAGATTTAGGATTCTTAGATTTGTAATTTGTGAGAGAGAAAGAGAGAGAAGAGGTGAAGTGTAGATGTATGGTTGAAGATATTGAGAGATTTTGGAGTCTTTTTAAAAAAAATAAAGTTTTAAGAGAGAGAGAGAGAGAGAGAGAGAGAGAGAGAGAGAGAGAGAGAGAGAGAGAGAGAGAGAGAGAGAGAGAGAGAGAGAGAGAGAGAGTTATAATAGATTGTGATAATGTTTATAATAGATTAATTTTTTATAGTGCTTATAATAGATTGTTAGAATTATTTAAGATAATGTTTAACATTTTGCAATGATGTAGAATTTAAGATTATAGATAAATACATAATCTATGGTAGTAATAGATTGTTAGATTTATATTTATTTAGGACTAAGAATGAGAGAGAGAGAGAGAGAGAGAGAGAGAGAGAGAGAGAGAGAGAGAGAGAGAGAGAGAGAGAGAGAGAGAGAAAGTGTGTGTGTGTGTGTGTGTGTGTGTGTCTGTGTTTGTGTGTGTTTGTGAAGATGTTAATCATTTTACATTGATTCAAAATTTAAGATTTGAGAGATGTGGATTGACGTAATAACCAACTAAGAAATTAAAACCATGTGCAATGTCGGATTTCAAAACAACAATGAATATCATATATAGAAATCTAAATGAAATTTATGATGTGCACAAAGCAATGCAATAAAGTATTGTCATTCATAATGGACAACAAGTAATGCAATAAAATATAAAATGAAAAGTAGCTTAAGAATGAAAAGTACCTCATGCTTAATTTGTTGTTTGATCCAAATGTTGAATGCAACTCAAAAAAATTGTTTCAATTCACGAACATCGCTTCTCCAAGAACTCAACTCGCCCGATAAAAATGCGCGTGCTGTTTTTTACACATTTTTTAATTTTTTTAACCTAATTTGGGACGTCAGAATCTGACATCCATATGCGTCGAATAGACGTCAGACACACGTTAAACATTTTTTTTTATCATTCTGTTAACAGACGTTAGATTCTGATAACTATCTGGGACGTCGGAATCCGACGTCCAAGCATACGTTGGATGGACGTCGGACATCCGTCGAGAAAATTTTGGCATCATTCTGCGTTTACAGACGTCGGAATCTGACTGAGTTTCAGGACGTCGCAATGCGACGTCCCTGTCAGAACGCGTTTCTGTCATTGGAATTATTTGTTTCGGAATCCGGCACGTTGTGCTTGTCGGATTGCGACGTGTTTTAAAGTCGTCGGATTCCGACGACCTTATAGTGACGTGTTTTTCTGACGTCCGCGATGAATTAAAAAAAATCAAGCTCACGATTCACATCGCAAAACACGTCGCAAATCACGACGGGTGTTGTTGTGAACTCCGTGGGAAACCCATATCTGGCACTTTTTTGGATTTAGGAAAATTTGATACTTGCGACATCATTCAAATACTTTTTCCAATCGATCCAGGTGGTCTGTATCTGTGCTATGGACTCCAAGGTCATCCAAGTAGATTTTAAGAAATTTTTGTAGATAATTTTCAAAAGCAAATTGCATTACTCTTTGAAATGAACTTGGTGTATTACAAAGTCCAAACGGCATTACTTTGTAAGCATAGGTGCCCTATTCTGTTGCAAAAGCTGTTTTGTGATGATCTGCAGGTGCAATCTTGACCTGATTGTAATCACTAAATCATCCAGAAAACTATAG
Organism: Diphasiastrum complanatum; assembly: GCA_029204225.1. Lineage (NCBI taxonomy): Eukaryota > Viridiplantae > Streptophyta > Lycopodiopsida > Lycopodiales > Lycopodiaceae > Diphasiastrum > Diphasiastrum complanatum. The sequence continues at coordinate 12,175 of MU831868.1, read as the reverse complement.
GCTTCCGCTCCAGCAAGGTGGTCCAAAATGCTTTCAGTAAAAGGTAATGGAAAGTGATCCTTTCACGTCACTTTGTTCAAGGCCTTGAGATTCACACAAATTCTCAATTTCTCATTCTTCTTAGGAACAAAGACAATCGGTGAAACCCATTCGGTATGTTCGATCTCATAAATGAAATCGGCGTCAAGCACAAAAATACTTTAAAGGTTGATGATCCGTATTAACCACGAATTTATTACCGTACAGGTAATGCCTCCATGATTTCAACGCATGGATTACAGCAAAAGGCTCTTTTTTCTGAGTGGTAATCTTGACCTGCGCATCCGTTAGTTTCTTACTTTCAAAGGCAACGGGCTGACCCTCCTGTAAGAGAACAGCTCCAATAGCCGTATCACTCACGTCAGTGTTAATGACGAACGACAAATCTGGATCCGCTATTCTCAAAACTCAAGTTGAGGCAATTAGAAGCTTGATTTTGCAAAAACTCTCATCTAATTTCTCATTTCATCTAATGGGAGGACTTGGCCTACGTTTGCGGCTTTTCACTCCTTTCAACATATTGTTGAGAGGTGCAACAATCTTCGAGTACTCCTCTGCAAATCTACGGAAAAACATAGTGAAACCTAAGAATGACTTAAGTTCACGTATCGTTTTAGGAATTGGCCATTCCACTACCGTCTTCACCTTTTCTTCGTCAATCTTGATTCCAAAGGAGGTAATCTTATGACCTAGGTAAAGAAGCTCTTTCTCAAAGAATTCACACTTTGATTCTTTTGCATAAAGTTTCTCTTGTCTTAAGATACGTAAGACAATACAGAGATGCTTAGCATGCTCTTTGAGTGTTCTGCTATAGATTAGAATATCGTCCAGAAACACTACTACGAACTTTCCCAAATATGGACGAAATAAATCGTTCATCATTTGTTGGAAAGTAGCAGGAGCATTTGTCAAACCAAAGGGCAATACAAGAAACTCATAGTGGCCAAACCTGGTCCTAAAACCAGTTTTAGATACATCTTCCGAATGTATCCTAATCTGATGGTATCCCGTACGTAGATCAATTTTCGTGAAGTATTTAGTTCCATTCAATCGATCTATGAGATCGTCCATCCTGGGCAACAGGTATTTATACTTAAGAATTAGTTTGTTCAGACCCTTGTAATCTACACATAGCCAGAAACTCCCATCTTTCTTACATCTTTCTTACTTTTAAGAAGGACAGGTGCTCCCCATGGAGATTTACTTGGTCTTCTGTGTCCCATCCTGAGATACTCCTCGATTTGCCTAGCCACTTCCTCCTCTTCCTTCTGACTAAACCGATATGGTTGTCTAAAGATAGGACGACTATCGGGCAAAAGATCTATTTTATGATCCGACCGAGCGGGTGGTAATCCATAAGGTAGCTGCTTTGGAAAAACTTCACTAAATCTTGCAAAAGCTGTTGTTCCTGATGCAATTTTTCGGTGTTAAAGCATGAAAACACATTCACATCCCCAACATCACAATGCATACAAGATTTCAAAAGCAAGTGAAAGAGTTCATACTCAGAATCATGAAGTTTCTCAATTAATTTAGTCGAGGAAATCATCGGCGATGGAAGTACATCGGTCTCTCCAAAAATAGAGACAATTTGATCAAACTTATCTTTAAATACCATAGAATGATTTTTAAAATCAATCTCTAAAGAGTCTGATTCGCCAAAAAACCATTCATAGCCCAAAATCACATCAGTCCGGTCCAAATTCTAACGGCTCAACATAGTCCTGCATCCAAAGCTCTAAGTTCGAGACTTTGACATCCCAAATCTCAGTGTCTGACCCTGAGGCAAGATGGACCACGTAACAGTGATCACTAGCCATAGTGGGCACTCGGAGCTTCTGCATTGAGCATTCAAAAAATTGAGTACTACTGGAATCAAATAGCACATTCACGTCTTTCCCTAAAATATTGCCTCTCACACGAAACAATTTATTAGGCTTGAAAGAGAGTGCACTTAAGTTACAAGTACAGTCACAATTATTCAACAAATTGACTTCCAATTTACCTACCGGTAAATCCACAGTCATGAAACTTGATGATTTTGCTTTCCGTTCGGGAACCTGTTTGGCATGGTGGTGCCCGGGTTTATTGCAGAAGAAACACAGATTTTGTTTAAGCGCCGCCAACCATGCTTTGTCTTTGACCACCAGTTTTTTCTTATTCTTCTTCTTCTTTGATTGTTGGTACGCTTCTGCTTCTAGTTCGTCAAAAAATTGCTTCTTAAGCTTGTTAGATTTTTATTGCTTGGGTTTTGGGGCCATTTGGCCGTGCACGCTTTTCGTGATCCAACAACTGTACTATCATAGGCTTTCGCCACACAGATAGCATCCTCCAAAGAGTTAAAAATATTTCGTTTGCATTCATTTTGATAGTCAGCTGGCAGTCCGACAATAAATTGCCACTGTGCCAACTTACTTGGACATAACCGTCCAGTTTTCGGCTTCCCATTTTGCAGTTGATAAATCGAATATACAGCTTGGAATTGTGACAAAAGCTTTCTGGAATTCCGTCAGGAATCTAGCCCAAGTCACCGGTTTCGTGGAAAGTTCCCTCCACCAAGAAGAGGCTTTGCCTTCCAGAAACAATAGAACCGATGATATTCGTTTATCCTCTGGGACGTTGTGCAAGCAAAAATAGCTTGTCCAACGGTTTAGCTAGCCTTCAACAATTTTCGGACGTTTAAACTTTTTATTGCCGGATAATATTTCCGGTTGGTAGCCCAAGTTGTTAGAGTTAATAGCTTGCAGTTGATTAAATAGATTTTGCATTTGTTTATCCCATTGTTTATTACTTTGATGAAGTTCTAAAACTGCCTTGCCTAAGGTTTCTTCTGAGTCTAGGGTGTCATCACTGTCGGGTGAGGCCGGCTGAATTTCCATATTTCCCCCATCACTTCATGCTGGGTGAATCTCGGTAGCACCCCCTCCAAAATTTCATCAGTATCCATTTGCTTGCCGACTAAAAAATAAAACATAATTTCGTTCAGTTAACACATTCATTACGAGTAAAATAATTGCTAAATTAAGCAATGTCTACAAAAATCTAATTTTTAAACCATACATGCTTTCATTAACAAATTATAACAATGAATCGGCAAATGGGTACTTAAGCAATAAAAAATCAAAATTAACTGTTAATGATCTTGGGCAACGAAAATCCATTAACAATTGTTAACTCAAATAATTAACTGTAAAAATTAACTTATCAGTTTGTTAAAACTGAAAAATTCATTTCGAGGAAGAAATTTACAAGGTTAAAAAAATTCTAAATGCCAAACCCCCCCCCCCCTTTCCTGCCATATCTACCCCCATTCAATGACTCAAGTTCTAAAAACTTGAGTTCATGCCACGATCCCCCCCCCCCTCTTTCCTTCATCTTACTCGGGCTCTTCTTGCCCACAAGGGGGTTGTGCTTACTCTTAGGCCACTACCCTTTGCTCACACAACATGCAGTAGTCGAATCCGCGCGCGCGCGCGCGAGAGAGAGAGAGAGAGAGAGAGAGAGAGAGAGAGAGAGAGAGAGAGAGAGAGAGAGAGAGAGAGAGAGAGAGAGAGAGAGAGAGAGAGAGGGATGGCGCCCACCCTCCCCATCATTCTAGGACTTTAATGCAGATATTTGGACATTTTGGAGGGCGGCTGCTAGCAAACTTTTCAGCATCTTTTTAGGGGTTTTTTTTTTCACAGTTTTTCAAGCTTTAAATGCAGGAAGCACCAAGGCACAAAGCATCTGCTGTTTCTTTGCAGATTTCTCTATCTTTCCAGCGTTTTCCATATTGCCAATGCTTTCATTTTACTTATTTCAAGCATAAGTAGAATTACAATGCAAGATTTGCAGGGTTTGCTCTCACTATGCCTGAAAAAAAAAGGTTCTACTGCCAAAATTTTCCAAAAAACAAATAGTCATCAGATCTGAACCCAACCATCCTCCAGAATGGCTTTACAAGCTCCTAACCCTACAAACAGCTGTTAGGTTGCTGGAAAATGAAGCATAAACCAGTGATTCACAGTAAGCAGCCTTGCAATCCTGTCAAACATCACCAACACTCAATAGCCAACAGATTAGAGTATTTTCGCTTCTATTACAGTCTATTCTCACCGATTTAAAACCAAATCGGCTTCCAAATAGGCAATAGACAACACTTAAAATACAGAAACCATTCATAAGAAGAATAAGAGACTATAGGAAAAAATCCAGCAACCAATAAAGTAACCGTTGCTTTACAAAGATGCTAATCACAGAGTAATTGGCAACAACAAAATTGACACAGAATTTCTTCCAAGAAACCAATTTGAAAAGCACAAAAAACGAACCAATTGTGAGCCTGGTAGTGCACTTACCACACAATCGATTGCAATTCGAAAAATATTTCCAACGGGAAGAGAATCCCACAATTTCACCGTTTGTTGCTTACTCCGTCGGATTCTCGAGAAAACATCGAGATTTTCTCTCAGCACTTTCAATGGTAAATCCTGCTTAGACTGGCTCTGATACCAATATAAAGTCCTCACAACAGGATTCTAGTCTAAGCATACCATACAAAACAACAACACAAGGGAACAGGTGGTGGATAAACTAACCCAACCAAACCTAGATCGAACAAATCTAGCCCCCAAGCAATGGATCAATCAAAGTCATGGAAAGAGGAGTCACACCAACAGCATGTAGCTACTAATCACAAAATCAAGCATACACTAGTGAGAGCCCAACATGGATACTTATACCCTCCAAGGCCCATGCACCACTAGTAGTGCACTGTGACACCTCACTGGACACCTTTGCAGGCTATCTGGGCCACGTCATCCAGTTCCCTAATGACTCACTGATAGACCCATACCAACTCCACCACCATGTGCTTAGGCCTACGACCATTAATTATGACCATGTACACATATGGGTTCCCAATTCCCTTATAGTCACAATTAACTTATGGGTTGTTGGTCTACCGGTCCCAAGCGTGGACACACTACCCGAGACCAGTCATGGGCATGACTACTATAATTCCATTGCTCGACATTTATGTAAGGTTCCGGTTCCATCAAATTGGCAAGAGGAGCAGGGTGCTTTGGTGAGACAGGTAAGGCTAACCGTTCCACGTATTCAAGAGCAGATTGATGAGGTCTAGCTGCCGGATTTTCTCCATAATGTGGTTCTCGATATCCCATCTGGGCATACCGTTGCTGAATTATCCGAGGATTGAAGTTGCAAAAAGTAGTCTCATGATCAGGCGAATTACACAAATGACATATACTGATTTCTATTCATTTTTTCAATTGAGGACACTCATCACTGTGTGATTTTCTGTATAATAGAACACCAAACGTTTTTTCTGGTAGGAAAAGTCTTTGCAAACTTCTCAGGTTCCTTGTTCGCTTGTCCATGGAAATCTTCCAATGCTTTGATCTTCTCATCAAATTGCGACTGCAACTTTTCCATCTATTTCTGCTGGTTCTTTACGAGTTTCTCGAACTTATTGAGCATCATCTCTGCAGTAGCATTGACATTAGTTGATGCAATAGTGGTGGATGTCGTAGTGGTCTGCCCTGCTATATAAGACAACATTCTGATATGCGGCTCATCGTCTGAATCTTCATCCTCCTCCTGAATCGCATCATCCATAGCATTTTGTAAAATTGCATACTCATTATGGAGTTTCAGCTCACGTTTGATCCTTTTAGGTAAATATGACAAAAATCACATAATCATGGCATTTTCATTAATCAACTCAGGTTCGCACTCAGATTTGAGGCATTTTACCCATTCAATGTAATCTCGAACCATTTCCCGCTTTCCCATTTTAATTTTACTTAAAAGTAGAAAAGGGTCTTCCATAAACTTCCGAGGTTTGAACCATGTAATAAGGGCTCGTTTGATAGTTTCCCAATCTGTGCGTTCAGTTTTATCTTGATTATAGTACCAGTCTTGTGTTGCGCTTGTTAAGGCCATAGGAAAAAGCTTAAGTTTATCCTGAGGAAATACTTGCCATAGACTTCACAAGATTCAGAATAAATCTGAAGAAATTTAACTAGATCTGTTAATCCATTGTATTTGGGTAGATCCAAACGGGGTGGTCTCCTAAAAATGATTGAATTGACTTCTTGAGGAGCATCTCCAGGGGCAATCATCTTTACAGATTAAATCAAGCAGACAATGAGATTGGATCTAGATTTTCAATCAAAACTATCTCAGATATAATCTGCTAGATCTCTTTCACTTGACAAGAATCAGATTCCTATAACGTAAAAAAGATTCCTAAGATCAACAGATCGATACTTCTCAAAAATGAAAAATTGTCAGAATCAAAATCAGACTAAATCAGATTTGACCCAAAATTTGACATAGACTTGATTTGAAAATGAGAACCAAAAAATATAATTGGCTAAGATTCCTTAGGCGAAGGTTGACTTGGTGAAGGTTTAGTAGTGCTATTTTTGGTAAAAACTCTCTAATCAGACTTTTCTGACAATTTTATGAAAATAACCTTTGCCGAACTCTCAGACTAAAAATCTGAAACAAATAGAACTAGGGTGGAACTGGCGAAGGTTCTTGGCACATATAAACACAGTTTTTGTAGTTTGGCGAGGGTAAAAATAGAGATTTTCTATGATCCGAATAGAATGAATGTTCGCCGAGCTCAAAAATAGTAAATTATTATAAATAGAATAAATTGAAAACTCGACCAAGGTTCTGGTGAAGATTCACGGGTAATACTAATATTTTTACAAAAAAGAGACTTTTTTGACAAAAATATAACAATATGACAACTGATCCTCTAAGAAACCTTCTATTTCTAATATTATTCTTCGCCAACCTGGCAGTAGATAGATCTGAATCACACCTATGCACAGTGAATTGGGTGAAGGTTCTTTTTTTGTATTTTAGAGTTTTGGTGATTTTTTGGTGGTTTTTCTGATGTTTCTGGAAATCTATTGGGAAGGGTTGTTCGCCCTTCAAACCGAAGGTTTTGGGATCGAAACTGAAGGTGCTTGCAACTCAGTGAATGTTTTCTGAAAGAGCGCAAAAAGTTATCAGCTCTGATGATAATTTTTGTCTCATTTTGACCAAAATTTGACAAATTTGACCGATTTTTGTTGTTTTTTCTGATATCTCAGATCCAAATGGATTTTAAGATTGGGATCTGAATAGTTTTTCTTGTTCTACAATGAGATTAGATTTCAAACAAGCAAATCCACTCAAATCAAGCAAAATCACTCCTAAACTAACCCTAAATGTAGATTTAACACTATTCATGCCACGACAAGATGCCTAATGCAAGCTAACCATCCAACAAACATGCTGCAAACTAAGAAATTGGCGTAGCTCCCCGGCAACGACGCTAAAATTGTAGTGGGTTTCTTTCTTTGCCTATCCTCAACCCAAGATCTAATCAATCTAGCATTAAGGAGATGAAGTTAGTTGTCACATGTAGATTCGTTCCCATGAGAGCGATAGCATAATTCAGAATTCAGCATGAATGGAAGATCCACATCTAACTCTAACATCCATTAATTCTAAGCATTAACACTACAATCATTAACACTAAGATCCACAATGAAGATAGCTTACTCTTTTTCTCTCTCCCTTTCTCTCTCATAAATTGTATAAAAACATGCAATCCCAATAACAATCATATCCAGCAATTAGCAAACACAATAAAAGTATGAGAGATGGAGGAAAAGTGATAGAGAGCAAGGACATTCATAAATCCATTTAACAAGAGAACCAATCTGCTTTATTGAAATGAAGATATGTACATGTGTAGGAAACTCGAGTTGGTTTCTTCTTATAGTAGAGAGGAGGACCCTGGCCTTTGAATCCTATTGAACCATTTCTGCCTCCCTGATTTTTCAAATTTAAAAAAGAGTGGGAACCATCCAAAATTGGAGGGAAACCCAACTTTATTCACTAACTTGACATTTAGGCCCTGCGACATTAAAAGTCCCGCAAAAAGGCCTAAAGTCCTTTTATTGACTTTCAACTAATCAAATCCTATGTGATCATCAGGTTGGACTTACACACGCAGGGTGCTAAATCCCTCTCACTTATTAACTAGGGTTAGGCTTGCCTTGGGATCCACAAACCCTCCAACAATGAATTTATAGACTTTCAATCTTATCATTTATATGTTTGTTTTCATTGGCTAACATATGTATCACGATCTATTGTGCTAATCGACTAATAACGAGCCAAATACAACCATAATTTTGCATATTACTGCAATGATTCAAAGCACTATCTCAGCCTACGATGTTCTTTTTTGGTAAGTTCCTAGCCTCGTGTGATTTTTCTACAAGCTTTAGTAACTTATGAGACAATTTTACACTTAGTATTATGTCCATTTTAGTGGCTTCGTATCTATCGTTACTAGCTTGATAGCATGTATTCTCATGTCAACGCAGAATTTGTGTTCTCATGTCAACCCAAAATTTGCATGTTTTCACGATGATTTCAAGCACTATCTCTTGTAGATATCTGTTGACTCCCTTGTCTTGAGCAGATGTTTTAGAGTTGATTATACATTGTTTGTAGATGTTTTAATGCTGAAACCTGGGCACAAGCTCATGTATCTTCTTTGTGATGAGAATGTATTAAGTCAATGTGACAAAAATCTGTCCAATAGAGATAGAATTTTTCATGTTCATATGATGATTCAAAGTAGTGTTTCAGTCGACAATGCGCTTTTTTGGGAAGTTTTCAGGCTTTTGTGAGATTTTTCTACAAGCTTTAGAAATTTGAATGCGGCAATTTTACACTAAGTGTTATGTCTATTGGTGCAGATGTTTTCGAGTTGATTATACATTATTTGTAGATGTTTTAATGCTGAAACTTGGGCACAAGCTCATGTACCTTCTTTGTGATGAGAATGTAAGCATTGCTAGGATCAGCTCTTGTGGACATGATGAACTTCAGTTTGAGGAAATTTGACGCGGATTTATTGTGAAGTTTGATTGATTTGATTTTTTATTATAGTTCACCTTCCGCATAGCTTTGGACTTCATCATTGACATGGCACCATCTCTTGAGATGATGAAAATGATGGACAATTAAAATTTAGATGTCTTTGTTGGAGACCTCTAATGTACTTGCTATTGTGCAATTTGATGTGGTTATCTGAATTTTATGGTAATGAGCAGAATTCTTTTGATATACCTCATTTTGAGCCTTTCAAGACAATGTTTAGCTTTTCCTTTTGCATCAAAATTCTGTTGGCCATGGTTATAGTAACATTTGTAGTTGAATTTATCATGCCAGTTTAAGTTGCAAGTTGAATGCTAAGGTCTTATGCCTTATTTTTGGGTGAAGTACACCTATAAATTAGTGTAGGAAATCAGATGGCAAGCTAAATTTTTTCACATTTTTATACCTCAAACATTTTGTTTTTTATAGGATTTTTTAGACAATTTTTTATTAATTATTATAAGATCCACGAGGCTATGGACCAGGTATTCTTCATGGAGAGGTGGGCTACCTAATGTAGCACTCTGAGCCGCTAGAGCGGCGAGGCTGGCTACAACACGTAGCCCACCGTTGGATGGATGACGAATACCAGACATAGCAAGTCCAGATCTACGGTGGAGATTAAGAACGTTTTAAAAGCTATGCTATGGCTCAAAATCTGCCTCTTCCAGGCAACCGGATGATGCCATGTGTCCGATATCACTCCTCACAACTCCTATGTTTTAAAAATTCTAAGATTCTACGATTATTAATTTCAAAAAAGCGATACATGAATCATGTGTATAGGAAAATATAGGAGAACTCCAAAGAGGTTTCTAGAACACTCTTGAGGTGCCTCCATCGTTTGGTGCGTTCTCTATGGTGCGCTTGCTGCCGTGCGCTTCTTTTGGGGAGTTTTTTCAGATCAATCTGCCTGCTGATCTAATGGCTGCTTGGTGTTGCGCTGATGGAGCTTCTATGATCCTCCTCTGAGCTCTTCACCTTTATTTGGAGGTCTTGTGCTAGTTCCTCGTTCGTGGTTCTTCTTGGATGTTTTCATGCTTTGTTTCCTGTTCTACCTTTTCTTTCTCCATGGCATTGGCAAAAGGTACGTTTCGCTCTCTGGTTTTTTTTTCTTGTTCTTGGGTTTCTCCTTCTTCTTGCTCTCTTTGTTGATGTTTCATCTTCCTTTTTTTCTTTGAGCTACTGTTGTTTTTTTTTCTTGTTCTTGGGTTTCTTCTTCTTCTTGCTCTCTTGGTTGATGTTTCACCTTCCTTTTTTCTTTGAGTTACTGTTGTTTCTTTTGCTGCTGTTGGACATTCCGTTGGCTTTGAGTGTGTCAGCCTGTTGTGTGTCGTTTGTTCTGTGGATCTTTGTATGCGTTAGTGCTTCTCCGTTTTTGTTTTTGATCCTTGCCTGACTTTACTTGTTTTGCTTGTTTCCTGTTTCTTTCCTTTTCCTGTTACTTGCTCAATTCATTCTGGTTTTCTTTACGTTTATGTTGTTTGCTTTGTTGCTGATATATTCTCTTATGAACCAGCTTTTTTGTGTTTGATTATTTTGACTTGATGTTTCATGTTTCTTCTTATCTTACTGTTTTGGTTATTAGATGTCTTTTGTTGGCTTACTTCCTATTGCTTTATCGTGCTTTGTATTTCTTTATATCTGTAGACTTGGTTTTGAATGTTTCTTAATTTTATTTTTCTATGGTTTTTTAAAGATTTTTACTTTTCTATACCGGGTTTTTGTTTTAGCAAACTTTTTCAGGAGATATTTAAATCATAGTTGCACCGCGATTCGCGAATCGCGATTCAAAATCGCGATCAGAATCGCGATCCCGATTCGCGATTCGGGATTTTCCCAGAATCGTGTAGAATCGAAATTTTTTTTTTTTTGAAATTTTTTTGTGCAATATGGGTATCAGATGAAAGCTCTGATCGAGGGGAGTATGATTGTGTAGTTTGCCGACTGTTTCAGGTGCAGGATGGTCCCTTTACGCTAAAGCTGCATCCCATATAAAAAAAAGTGAACACATTGGGGCATTCCTAGTGAACATAGCAGGAATCTCCCTTTCTCTGATTCTCCCTCTCTCTATCTCTCTCTGATCACGATTCACAACAAACGGAACTAAAACCATGCTGAACAAAAACCTAGCTGAATCATTCTGAACTTTAGCCTTAAATGAAACAATTTTTGACAAAACAACCATACTTACTCTCTCTCTCTCTCTCTCTCTCTAACCATAAATCATAAACCATAAAACCGAAGTTACTGAACTAAAACCACAAAGAACAATACTGAATCACGACAATGCTGTGAATAGGATCATCATAATATATAATATCGGGCCACATGGCACCAAAAAGGGGTACAATGATGTTCCATGAACGTAATGAAAACTATATAACTAAGGCTCGTCAGAGTCATGGTAGGATAAATCATCCGAATCTGTGGACTGCAGATCCCATGGGTCCGCAGATGAATCGGAACTGGAGGGAGCCATATGTCGTGGTGTGGCCCTGGCTCTACTGCGTGCTCTGGATCCCTGCTGCGTGCCCTGGCTCTGGACCACCCCCCTCTCCCTGCCTCTACCTCTGCCTCTGCCTCTGCCTCTGCCTCTCTCCCCTCCTCTGGCCCCCATCTGGCTGCCCCCAGCCCTGTGTCTACTCTGTCGTGCCTGTGTGTCAGGTGGCCGTAACCCTACGCCCTGGGATGGCCCTACCCACTGTGATGATGCCTGGCCGACGACTGCCTGTGATGCTCCACTCCTGTCTACAAAAAGAGTACTCAGCCCCCCCTCCTAGAACCTCTAGGTCTCCCCCTAGGCCTACGTGCAGGAATGGCTGGCTCCTCCTCTGTCTCTACATCAGGGTCCACTAGCAGGTCAGCCAGGTCATCCCCCTGTGCCTCCGCCCACATCTCCTCGTCGTCCTCTGTATCTCCCTCAACCCACTCCTCCTCCTCCACATAGTGTGCCCCGAGCATCTCTCCACCCTCCGAGACCTCGTCATCTCCCTCCTCAGCCCTCTCCCTCTGCCTCTCTGTCCTCCTCTGCCGCCGTAAAGCCCGTGCGTCAGCCTGTGCCTGTCTGTAGAGCTCTCTATGGATCTCATCATCCATCTCCTCCTGTGTGGGTGGTGCCCGAGGAGCAGCAGCTATCGAATCCACCAAGCAAGTGTCGGGGTCCACCTGCAACCAAAAA